>JAQIWG010003798.1:0-17183 GCA_034695025.1 Chamaedrilus cognettii | reverse complement strand
TGGGGTGGAGATGTTTTCAACGTTGTTCCCTGATGTTTTCAACTGCTTGAGCTATCAATGTTCATTTACATCTTATCATAGGCCTACAAACTTTCAATGCTTTGACTTCTCTACTGTGGACCCCACAATTTAGTCGTGCTGTAAGACCCCCTGAATGCGATAATGTTTATATCGCTAACTAAAGCTATGCTGGTGCATGTACGATGGTGCAGCCCCTCTGTGAGTTATGCTGGTGCATGCACGGCGGTGCAGCAGCTACAAGCGAGGTACAGTGTACGGCTAAGCCTCAAGAGATTCTTTCCGTCGCTGCCGACAAGCATTGTTCGTCTGCGGATGAAATTGAATCGAATAGTTTGACACAATTTGCAGAGCGGAGCCGTAGGCCTATAGTATGCTCAATGTCGCTCCGAAGACATCTGTATGATAAACATCGAACCCAGGCCTGCCATAGCAGTCTACATGTCATGTACAATGTCGTGCAATGTACGTGTATGATTTCGACCAGTTTTATACAATGGCATGCTTGGAACTAACGAAAATTATTGGCTGTTGCGGATATAGACTCTAGGCCTACATGCAGCTGCTACTAGGCCTACGCTTTGCAATAAACTGATTGAAATCAAAACAGTACCATTGTCAATAATGTTAATTATGCTAAATTAATACAGCCGCAACGTAAATTGCGTTCAAATAAAAATTCAGTCAGATTCGTTTTAAACAAAATATTGGTTAATTATTCAAAAACAGTTCCGAGAAATAAGCACTATAAAGTTGAAATGCATCACGACACAAAAAGCCTAATCTCCGAATGCGCTGCGAGGCCTGCCTTGTTGATGCTGCTGCTGCAGCTGCAGCTGCTGCTGCCCGCCTGTCTCTCCCCCTCTCATCAGCGACTCGCCAAAGAATCTCTCCAGTTTGTTCGCCCTCGCCGAGCTCAAGTCCAGCGCGCGTCCGGGAGAAGGCGTGCGTCTTGGAGAAGGCGTCCGGAACACGGACGAGGAGGCGCAGTCGCTGCGGCTCTCTGGGGACGACGCGCCGGACGTGTCGCGGGAATGACCCGACGTGGGGCGAGCCCCCACTTCCGCTGTGAGCGGATAACCGCCAAAAGCGGAAGAAAAGTCTCCGTAAGTTGCAGGAAAAGCTGGCACAGTGGAAGGAAAGCCTCCATAAGTTAAAGGAAAGGCTGCCGAAGCGTACGGCAACGTTCCAGGCGCATGACGCTGAACCGCATGACGCGGCGTTGGAAGGGAGAAATTAGGAGAGTCGCCCCCGCCAGGGGTCAGGATCCCGCGGAGCTCGTCGGACGCGGGGGAGAGGAGGGTGATGGTAGGCGTGTGGCAGGCCAGCGTAGGCTGGTCCCAAGACGTGGCAGTCTGGCGTCCAGAGGCGCTCTCGAGTACCTTGTGGTGATCCCCTAAGTTGTACTCGAGCATCGGCGACAGTCTGTAGGGCTCGAAAAGTCTGGAGGACTGGGGACTCGGTAGGCTAAAGATGGACTTGGCGGGGGTCTCGCAGTAGCTGGCGGAATGCGGCGCACAACGGTCTTCAGCTGCTCCCAGCGGTGTGTCGGTATCGATGCCAATCCACTGCGGTGATCTCACGCCCTGCCGGTAGGGACATGGCACCGAGTGGTGTTTGACGACAGACTTGTGCAGCTTCTCCCTCGCAAGTTGCATGCGCAGAACCTTAGGGTCAGAGTTTACATCTCCGACGTGTCTTGACCAAGCGGCGGACATGACCAATTGACCTTGACCATTACCTGCATCGAGGGACGACGCGCGGAAGTAGGATACAACGCTGCGACTGCAACCCAGCGACGGCTGCGGACCGGGCCCAGCCAGAGACCAAACCTTGGAGCCCCTGCAGGATCCGCGGGGCCCCCCCCGCTCCCCGTCCCCTGATGCCCCGTCGCCGGACGGCGCGGGGGATACCTTCACCTCGCGCCTGCTCTCCTGGATGGGCGTCAGCGAGCAGCGCCCCGTCAAGGCCGGGCCCTCGAGCGACGACTGAAAGCGCGCCCTCGCAGCGCGCCGCGCCTCGGGGCTCGGCTGGCGCGCCTCGAACCCAAAGGGCGCGATCTCCCTCAGCGAAGGGCGAATCGAGGAGACTGCGGCGCCCCTCGAGAACAACCCGCGGAGGGCCCGCATGACCTCGACGCGCAGGCGGTCGTTGAGAGCGAGGACTGCCGCAGGGTGACTGAGGGTCAAAGCGGCATAGAGGACCCCAGAGGCGAGCAGGAGGTCCGCGGAGGCGTGAGCCCCCAGTTTCCCGCACGACACCAGGACCCTCGCCGCGCCCTGCAGGCTCGCGCAGGCTACAGACAGACCCCCGGCCAGCAGCGTGCGTCTAGTGACAGCACGCTCGACGTCCACCTCCTCCACTAGCGGGCGTCGAAGCAAGCTGTCGATATCGCGCTGCACGAGGACGGACACGGTGGAGAGGCTGCGATTGGTTGTCGGGGGTTGGGCGTTAGCGCTAACCCTGCTAGACCTCGACACGCGCATGGCGAGCTGGACGAACGAGCTGTGGCGCCGCCTGCTGAATGTCTGCAAATGTAGCGCGAGTATGCTGCAGCGTGAGGAGAACATTCGATAGGCGGCGCAGCTGAACGCCAGCGGAGCAAGCGAACCAATCAACAGCTGAGCTACTGAAAGAATGACGTGTGAAGTATCAAACAGAGAAGAGCCAGTTGGTGATCTTGGTGATGAGATAGAGATGGATTGATCAAGGATAACCACGGAAAAATTGAAAAGCTCTCTGCTGGGAACAGAGACGGATGGTGTAAAATCAGAATAATTACTGCCAGACGATTCTGTGTGTGCTATCGATGGAATGGAGAGGGGTTGGAGGGCGAGGGGAGGGAGCGCTAGGACTAGAGTGAGCGCCCAGGAGACCCCGAGCAGCAGCGCGGCGCTCCTCCTGCAGGCCCCGTCACGCATGAGGGGCTTGAGGGCCGTGGGGGCGGCACCTTGGGAGGCAGGGGCGCCGAGCTGACGCAGCCTGCGTGAGGCGAACAGCAACCTGGGCAACACGCGGCCACTTGGTAGGCGTATCAAGGAATGAATTAATCAATCAATTGATTGACTGAGCAATCATTATGCATTTGTGCATCATGCATTTCATTGAAAAATGAATATTGAATTGTAATGTTTTATTTACTATTTATGCATTGTACTTGCCGGCGGAAAAATTTTGACAGAACTGAGCCTCCGCGTCATCAAACTAACGGCGTCACAAACAACTAAGGATATAAAAATCGCATGTACATGTGCAAAGTATACATCAATACGGAAAGTTTGAGAAAGTGCCGGGAAACTCACTGATTCTGCGCGACTGCGTCCTGATCTGTCTTGCGCCTTAGAATACAATGTCATGTAGGCCTGATACGAATCAGGGATCTCTTGCATTATCGGCCCTAGGGGCAAGGGATGCAACGGGATGCAATTTTCCTGATAGGCTATAACACCGCTTTAGCACAAAGATGCGCTGCCCTTGACAATAGAGCCTAATGAGTGGGTCAATCATCGGAATGGCAAAGGTTACTGGTTGACCCACTTTTGGTCTGACCTCTTTCGATGGACCAGTGTCGACTTGCCACGCGTTTATCTTAGAACCTCAGAGCAATAATACAGATGAGGCTTAGTAATGTTGTGTCTACAAAATCTCGCACACGAATTCTTTCGCATATTTGAGAAAAGGGGTTATAGCCTATATGTAAAGCTAAAAAATTAGTGAAAGTCAGCTTTTTCGCATTTCAAAAATCAAGATCTTAAATGCGTAGACTTTTTTGACTTAGTAATAATTGCTGAGTTGAAAGTCAATGCTTCACATTCATCACATTCATTCACATTCGTCAATGCTTCACATTATTTTATTCGTTCGTCTGAGACCTACCTCCACCGAACGGCTAAATTGACGTCATGAAGGCTAACCTACCTCTCCACTGAAAACGCCGCGAAGGTCATGTTGTTAATTGACGTCAGCGTGATCATGCTGACGTCGTACGCGGCCCTACAAGCCCCGCCCACTGCGCCCAACCTCGACCAATCACCATCGTTCCAGAGGTACGCAAGTAGTAGTGACGTCACGAGACAGCCGAGCAGGCCGTCGCTTATCAGAAGATTCGTGATGAAGACATTGCGTGACGACGTCATCAGGTGTTTTTTCTGGGATAGCAATGGTTTCAGCAAAACGGCATTGAGGAATGCGCACAACGGCAGAATTAGGGAGCAAACCACGATCAACGAATAGCGATTTTTCTTTGAAAGCAGAAACACCGACGTTGATGTCATTGTAGTGACTATTGACGAATCAAGCGAAGCGCTGAAAGTGGAATTCGTCGTCAAAGGCTCAACAGTTTGGAGCCGTTCAAGCAGCTTTGAATCCTCGCATGAATCCTCGCCTGCAGTGCTTGCAATGAATTCTGACATGGTGCTTGAGTCCGGACCGGACATGAACATGATAAGTTTATTGTCTCTGTAACTAAGTTTGCGCGTATGACTGCGACCGCAACTTTAGAGATTTTAGTTCGATAAGTGGATAAACGCGTGCAGATTTTTACATTGTGACTGGTAATTAGATCAGACTTTGTTATAAAGCTTCATTCCGACGTGCTGACTTAATTTTCGTTCAACTGATTACGAATAACGTTGCGGGTCTACGTCATAAGGATTGCTTCTTAAAATATCTCTCGTTTTGCATGAATTGACTCAAACTATATTTCGATATAATCATCTCAGGCTCAGCGTATTTTGAGCAAGCGAAATTGCAGTAAGAGACCAATGAACTAATTAAACTCAGATCTTTCATCAAGCTATATTTCTGACCGATTGGCGTTTCCAACGAAATATGAATGATACGTGCAAGCTTTCAAGCAAATGCGATTTCGAAAAGCCTCTAAACCTCGACTCTAAAGTCTGATTCATAACGAACTGTATTTAGGCCAGCCAGGTATTAAATTAATTTGTCTATAAATCACCGACTCCTCCTCGACCAATAGGCGCGTCGCTAAACTTGCGAGCGACGCGCTGGCTGCATTGGATAATCACACGTCGGCTGCGAGAGGAAGACCGTTTCCGGTTGGGTCACGTGACGAGAGTTAAGACGATTATCGTGTAGACTCGGCGCGCCAACTTCCGCTCAAGTGGCGCCCGCCGGCGAGCGCAGCAGAGTATGAGGCCTTGCGTATGTATTTTAGGGTTTCAATGTGCATAAAATGTCCAGTGTGTTAATGAAAATGTACAGTGATAGCTGTTGAATTGAGCACTGCACAATGTACAAGGACATACACGTAGGCGATGCGTAGTTGTGAAAATTCCAATGCATAATTGCTTAAATATAATAAAAAGTGCCAAGAATCATCTCACAAATTTTTGACAGCACCCCCCCCCCTCCCCATCACTCCCGCTAGCGAGTTTTACACGAGTAGAAAAACTGTCTTCTGAGCTTCTGAGAGAACACGAGAGTATGCCTACATTTTTATATAATATGCCCAGGTAAGAAGTAACGCGAGTACGGAGCGTGGCAGAGTAACAGATAACAAGAGTAGAGAATAATTTACGAAAGAGTAGTGGCGAGCGTATAGCGAAGTAACAGATAACGATATAGTAAGGGCGTAGTTTGCGAGAAGTAGTGGCAGAGTAACAGCGCTTCGTTACACATGTAAGTGGATGTAACTGATTACTGAGGGTCGTGGTCAGCTAAGAATGTCTCTAATGAGATCCACCTGACAGCTTTGTCATCCAAATCTTGATCAATCGTCACGTAGCATGCCGCGTATACGATCGCTATCAATTCTATTCTATTCTACGTGGCAGTAACAGTTAAAACCCGGCAGTTCACAAAGGCAGTGTACAAATACTCACTGGCATGAAACTGTGTGATTCTGTGAACCAGATTCAGAGAACTATTAGAGAATCGTGGTTTTTAACTTATGATAGTTAATGCTTTCAATTATTTTTCAACCGCTGACAAATAAACGCAACGTTAATGCTATCGGAAGAGGGTCACGTGCTGAAGCGAAAAGGCGTGAAGATAGAGTTCATGCCGACTCCACGAGGCAATGAAGATTGACAAAAATTTATATCGTTTGCGTTGTTGTTGGAAGGACTAATGATATAAACGACTTCTAGGCCTATACCTTAAGCTTCATATTTACATGCAGTCCTAGTTTATGCATGATATGGATAAATCCGCGTGTCTTACATGCCTTTAGTAAGGCAGAAAAGTCATTTTTGTATTTTTCATCCAAAAATGTCCGCGCCACGCCTCACATCTCTGCGTAATGACGCGCAACCGCATTACAGCCGTTTCAATTGCCTTGCTCGCTGATTGCGAGTGACCTTCATCGTATGACGGCCTATACGCTATTGTACGTTATATTGACGCTGTATTGTCCAGAAGCACAAGCCCTAGGTCCTTGACCTTGTCTTACCTCTAAGTTCCTTGCTCCTGTTCGCCATTAAGACAAACGTATACAAACAGTGAGTCGCAAGAACGCATCCAGGATTAGTTAGTGGGGGGAAGGGTAAATGTCTTAAGGGAGGATGAATGTCAGGGGGAAGGTAAATGTCTTAAGGAGGGGTGAATGTCTTCAGGGGGGGGGGGAGGAGGAATGTCATCAGCTTTGTTGCCCTTGCAAAAGTAATGGGGTCATTTTTGAACTGACATCACAATGCCATATTTGCATTTTTGAGGCTACCACTTACATCACTTATAAATTGAAGCATGAATTGAGAAGACGTAATGCATCATTCTGTTTAAGCCACTTTTTACATTGATTACTGCCTTGTAAGAAAAATAACCACAAAATGTTTTTCGGACTGAAACAGTCATTTACACGTAGAATTGTAGATTATTACGATTGTCAATAAACCGGGGTAAAGCGATGCAATTAATTTCAATAATGAGATTTGAAAAGGAGAAAATCGTCGACGTAATGCTAGCGACCCTGTTGCGTCAGATTGACCGCAGACATGAAACAGACGAACAATTGACACTAAATTACAGCTGTCCCCCAAGAGAATATTATGGCGGTGGCAGATGGTGCAAGAATAAAAACGTTGCACTGTACCAAAACTATCATTAATTTTCAATAAAGACGTTGCACTGGATCAAATAACTATTTAACCTCAAAATTTCGTCCTTTCTCTTGCCCTTCTCTTACCTCCTCATCCACCTCTGACGTCCTGGGGCGGTAGGAGAGTCCCTGCGGGACTTTCTTATCGCCCTCAGAGGCCCCTGCGGGGCCCACTGATCACCGTAGGGCCATACATGTAGTAGGCCTACTGCCTCTTATAGCCTATTAGTAAGCCTACCTACTGCAGTGTAGGCTGCAGCAGCTACGCAGCTACGCTGCTGTAGCCGACAGTAGCATGCCTGCCTCTCTTGTAATTACTATCTGTCGTTAAAAAAGAAGAAGCCCACATTTTATTATTACTTTGCCGCCATGTTTGCCACGAAAAGAACGCAAACAAGAACTGAGGGTAAGGAAGGAAGGAAAGAGTGACAATTAAGTATTTTGGAAGCCGCAGCCACGGCGCATTCTTCTTTTTTAAGTTGGGATCAATACTATTATATAATAATAGTTTTGGAATAATTATTTTTCTAAACGTTTTCAGCAGTATTCAACTATAAAATAGCTTCTGATGAAATTCTATCTCAATTCAATATACAACTCAAAAACAACAGTCTCTTTTTAAAAAGAACGTTTTGCGCTGAAGCACAAAACGAATTTACTTAATTACATATTAATTAGGCCTATTCTCGAGTAGCCCGATCAAAATTCTGTCATTCACGACGAGATCTAAAGGAGGAATTCGGGCATCAGTGATAATAATACAGATAAGCGTAGCTTGTCACAATCACAAACTTTCGTTAGATTGGTAGTAGCCTAGTAGGTATCAACAGGTTACAATCCAACATGCAGGCTACCAATGAACGAATCGGTTACAACGATAGAGGTGATGCCAATGTTGCCGGGAGGGCGTCCCAGATACGGTCGTCAGACTATGAAACGAAAGAAAAACCCGCAATTTATATTATTATAATTATTCACAGGTTACCATGGAAACGCGGTGAATACGTTCCTACAGGCCAAGGATCAGCCAGGCCTACAGCATGCTCAAGTTTAGGAGCTCATTGGACGGGCACACTGTTAGCGTGCAGCTGTTTGTTAAAAATATCCACCAAATTTAAAAAAAGCTAAGTGCGTCACTTCAAGGTGAAAAGATACCTATGCTTCTTTAGATTAGTAGAGCCTTGTAAGAAGATAACTATGCTTCTTTAGATCAGTAGAGCCTTGGACATTGTTCTCGGCTAAGTTTTTCTAACTTCTGTTCTATAAGGCGATTAATAGAGCGTGTACAATAACACACGTATACACTATCACATAATTATTGTAGGCCACTTTTATTGTTCAGGACGGGTGGTAATCACTTGTCTATGAAAGAATCGGCCGTTAAGAACGCGGTTTAATGCCTACAGAGGGCGACTCGAGCGGATACTAGCAGAACACTAGATTGCGCCAAGCTTCCTTCCTCCGATATGACGTGGCATGGGTGAGTGATCATGATCTCTCGCTGGCCAGTCTGGCGTCAACTTAATTTGAAACTCTGGAGGTTGCAGTGGCTTTGTCACATAATAGAGTAATCAGGATTTAATCCTAGTCGTATTTAGTGTATCTCGCCTCCTTTAGGCCAAGCAGAAATAACAGGAAACTGAAATGAAATCGTAGTTTTATGATCAAAAAAACTAAAGAAAATGTTCAAACATCCGTGATCGGTGATGATACTGCATACACTGCACCAATTTGTTGGAATGTCGAATTACAGAACGATCTTTATTTCACTCCTGCCCCCGACAAGCTCAGTTTCATTCAGCGCCCCCACAACACGGACCGGTACGTGCGAACAAACGCGCACTATCAGACCATCGACAGGCTCCGCGGCACTTTTAATGCCTTTCGAGTTTCGACGGCAGCATTTGCAACTGTGTCCCTTTATTTCCTGGTGTCAAAGCTTGAATGACTTTTAATATGCCCAGGCTATACCGCGAGAATATGCCTACTAAGTACGTGACACTTCAACATCGCTCTATTATCCTATACCATATTGTCACCTATATTGTCCGTGACCATTGCAGTGTTCAAGTATTCGCAGGTGTCTAACAATGTGCGGATGCCTTTATAGTCAACTATTAGGGGATTTCGTCAATTATTTCGGGATTTTGTCAATTATTTTGGGATTTTGTCAATTACTTTGGGATTTAACCAATTTTAAGTAGGCTAAAAATTATATTAGTATCATTCAAGCTTAGGCTATGCAATAAAATGTATTGTTAGGCGCGATCGTTCTATCTTGCCAAAAAATCATGAATACCGGTACTATGGCTTTAAAATCCGTGTACATTTTGAAAATCAAACGCAGAAACTAACAGGCCTCACTTAGGCCCAGTTGTTCAACAGGGAGTTATTTGGTTTTAAATGATCATAGAACAAAAACGACGTCACGGTCCAATCAGATCGCGCAAATTCGATCCAGGATTGTTTGAATAACGCGCCAACATTGAGCAGTTATTCAAACAATCCTGGATCATTCAACTGTGGTTCAAATAACTCTCTATTGAACAACTGGGCCTTAGAGATCTGATACTTTACTCGATCCCGGCTATAAGGTATAGCATATTTAACATTGTGATTATGACCATACTGGTGCACGCAGCATGCTGCGTGTATAGCAGCTGCAGTGCAAACTAAACGGCGTATGGCTACAGCTACAGCAGCAGCCCGCGCCAACAGCGCTCATAAGATGACAGTTATAGTCTTTCATAGCTGAGAGTATAGGACCAACAATACTCCGTTCGTTCTGCGCGTACTACCAGCGTAAAAGCGAGAGAGACGCGTTGCGCGTCGTTTTAACGACATCTCGCGGCCATCTTCACTGCGCCGTATCCCGAGGCTTAACTAAACGACAGTACGGATAGAAGCTGCGGCAGTCAATCAGAGTGGTGAAGGGAAGAAGAGTTGTTAGGATGAGGTTCAGCTCGGCACGCGTCGTCGTGTGTCTAGCGACAGCTCTCGTCCTCTTCAAATCCGGTAAGGATTCGGGCTATCTCTAGACAACGTCTTGTGAGGGTACACGTTTCATGTAGGCCAACATGTAGGCCTATTCTACAGCATTTAAATTACATTGGTTTCGATTTATAATCGGTGAATTTATTAAAAGACGGACAATGCTGCAACTTTTAGGCAAGTTATTGCCATTTGTTCGATCAATTTAATCATTTTTCTTTGCATTAGCGTATAGCTACGTAAATACACTTCTAATCTGCAAATTTTAGAGAGCGTACAGATTAGAATGCGTTTAAGCAGTTAGCGCTAATTCAATGATGATAGCGCCTATACGTTAGTTACGCAGCTAAATCGCGAAGCGGAAAATCGCAGACGTCGCGTTGCAAAAATTGCCCCACGTCGCTGAAGATTAAAATGGAAAACTTCGCCGTTCGCTCGCAATTTTGCGCACTTATTTACGGCGAGTTGGCGGTAGTTTTACTCGGGTTTAATGCCCGCGTCAGTCAGACAACGACAAACACGGGTTTATTATTATTCATGAAATATCGCGGCAAGGCGAAGCGTTTCCCGCTCACTACCGCGACACGCCGTTAGCGCGTCGTTACGATAAGCGAACGATGAAAGCGCAACTCATTATGAGCGTTTTGAAATTCTTGATGAGCGGGGGGAGGGGGGCAGGGGCAGTTGAGGGAGGGGGGATTACTTACGCTATCCGAAACGTTTTCCTTCCGTGCCAAACTCGCGATCGGGGGGGAAGGTGGGGTGCTACTGTCTGCTACAGTTTCTCCTCGCAACAGCCTTTACCACCCATAACTCCGCATGCTGGGGGGGGGTGGGGTGGGGTGATTTCCAGATGGATTTCCATTGCCTTAATTTCGCTTTAGTTGATTTTGCTTTCCGTTTCGTATATTTAACATTACGTAAAGGATACTTTAAATGCTGGTAGTAGTGGGGGGGCGGGGGGTGGAGTTCCTTTCATCCCAAACGTAGAACCCTCCCTAAACTCATGTCGCAACTAGTCTCACTTTAATTACCGCTAACGCGCGGGCGCAACCAAGTTTTGAAGTTGAGGGAGGGCGCGCACATAACTCAGCTTTTATTGCTGAAGTGGTTAGTCCTCTTCGTGAATAAAATGAACGGTTGTTAATGATGTTCTTTAAACATGCCCTGATCACGTGACACTAAATTATTCAGTAAAGTTCACAGGTCATTAATTTTTACAAGAATTTTAAGCTGTGGCGGAGAAAACGATATGACAGGCTATGACTCTGTCTGTTTTGGTCGCTTTTATCCCAGGGAGTGCGTCTTAATTAGCATTATGGCTTCCGACTGTATTTGACACGTATATTTCGAGGCTACCTGAATGATGACACACACGTGTCTTGTGATGAGGAAAATATCCATCTCAATTTTTCTCAATAATGATGTTGAAGCAATCTGTCCTTGTCGAGCGATTAAACGCACGCATAGAATTAGGCCTAGAATTAGACCTTAGGGGCTAGGGCCTATAAAGTATATCAGGCTGCTTAAGCCATTTTTATTCCCCCCCCCCCCCCCTTGTCACAATGTCATATTTTCACACAATCTTGAATCCGCTCCCAAAAGTACAGTATGTCCCACTAACAGCTATCCCACTCCCTGTTGCTGTCCTAGCTTTGAGTAAACTTGCTGCGCGCTCAAATAGGCTCTAAGCCGCTTCCTTGACAAATTTTTTCGTTTCCTACTGTGAATATGTTTTATTTGCGCCAGAATCACGCAACATTTTCACTTCACCATCTCGCTGGTCGCGTGATGCTATTCAGTGCGTCAAAAATTACCCCTTGTCAGGGAACGTAGGCAGAACGTGATTGATAAAGCCTGCAAGAATCTGATACACTGACCTGCTGAGAAATTGCTCAGTTATAGGGTATGAATCATAAATTTGGTCGTAAAGAGGCCTAAGTGCCTTGTATTGACACTTTGTCCATTTAGGCGCAAGCGGTAGCTTTGAAATGCACGCATTCTGTTTTTAAAACATGACTTTTTTGCATGACAGAAAACACTTGACGGCGAAATATTTATCGACTTTTAAATTTTGCCTCTACTATATAACAGTCAACTAAATTAGCAAAAAATTATCTATTAGTTTCTCAAACATTCTATTAGTTGTCGCAGTACACTGCGGAAGGTGAAGAATCAAGAACATCGATCACACGCAATGACAGGCTGTAGGATCATGATTCATTGAGATCATTTGCGTGACTGTCTACAGTTGCAGAGACAGGGCAAGTTTCATTAAATTTTACATCAGAAGGAACATATATCAGGTCAGTACTCAGTAGGGCCTACAGTTCGACTTTCATACGTTCACCCATTCCAGCTACAGACACTGAGGTTGATTGAAACAAACAACTAGAAGCCGTGCACGACGTCGCGCCAAACATAGTCTTCTGGAAACTTTTAAACCATAGTGGCCTATGTTCCACTCCATGACAATTAGTATCCATTTATCACGCACTGCTGCAGAGCGCAATCATCACGTGCTTTCGTCAGTCAGATCTTCGCGTCACGACAACTATATCGTGATTCTGACATCCGTCACGTCGGCGTCACGCTGTTGCCGGGTTGGCGCATCACCGGATGCACCGGGCGTGATCACCGGATGCACCTTATCGCGTGATCCTCGCTCGTATCGATCTCTCAGTGACGCGTTAGATGACGAACACTCGTTTTGCGAGACCGTAACTTCACGCGGGCTGCGATCTAAGATGTCCGACTTGGTGCCGCACGCAATTATGAGAGAACCAAGTAATTTCCGCCATGAGTGGCGATATAGCGTTTTCTGGCCAAATGTTTTTTCTGCTGAGATAGATCGATCCATAAACCGATCGAAGTAAATCACGAACAGTGAGAATTATGATGCCTGGTATCTGATTTGCTAATTTGCTTTTTGTACACGTTTCTTACATGAATTTATGGGTTCACTTTCGTTTGTCGCTCTGTATGTCGTTATATTACTATGTTTGCTCTATCGCTTGCGATGAAATAAATAAATTCGCATCCAGTAGGGATATCGCACAGGTATGGGCTATATGCATTGGCGAAAAATCTGAAGAGATCCCTGTGAGAGAAACTCCGCAATAGCTCATCATACAATGTGGCTTATTTACAACATGGCTCAACTAGGGAAATCAACCAATTTCTTTGAAATACATGTTTCTAAGTATTTTAAGTTGCATCTAACATTCTAGGGTTTAAAAGTTACGAGCTATCAAATCCGGGTAACAAATAGGCCTAGCACATCAGTCGAGCAGAAAAACTGCGTTACTGCGGTTGAAACTTTTCTCGAGCTAATAATGTTTATCGCCTCATCGCTGCATGTGAGAATAACACACAGTGGGGCTGAGAACAACACACAGTGCGCATGTTCACGTATTTGTCATTTTTTGATCAATCGATGCTTCTAGATTTTAACATTGGCATTTACCAATACCAATGTATAGCTTTCTTGTAGCAAGCCTCATGCTATTAAATACTGTGGTAATTGACAGCCATTCTGTTTGGCGACCAGAGCTTGGATTGTACAAGTAGCTCATCTCACACATCAACAACGCTCTTCTATCCCTTCGGGCAGGGTTTACTTTAGGAGGCGTAATACGCCTAAAACAAGGTTTTCTAAAATTTCTACGCCTAAATGGAAACAGGTGGGCGTAGCGTTACGCGTAAAAATCAATAAAGCAAGGCGTAAGCCTACTGTGTAGACTACTCCAAATTTCGATGGCGCCGGGGTAAAACAACGCGACTTTATTAAGATGGAGGCGTAACGCTACGCCGATTTCATCAGGGCTAAAATTAACTCTGCCTTCGGGTGTTCGCTGGAGCAAAATCTGTGTAAAGCACGTAGTATGCATCCCTGGATAACTGTAGCCCTAGTATTGACTGCATTTATACGTAAAAAACTGTGTTTTCGTAAAATTGCCTATGTAAACAGCCATGGCGCAGTTTGCCAGGTTTGTTAATGTGTTGTTGGTTGCTCAACTTTGAAAACACGCGACTTATCGACCGCTGAATGAAATTCTATAACAATTGATGAAGGGTTCACGCTAGTCATTATGTTTCGAATTTCGCGAAAAATGCTTAACCTACACGTGGCAGTTGAGCAAATTGACTAGTTTCCGTGATTCTCAGCCGCGGTGTACCAAGGAAAATGATGTCCGTCTGCGATTGAATTATTTAAGGAAGAGTTGCCAATAGATCATCGATAGCAATGATAGTGCCAAAACTGCGCGTGTGTAATTCAATTGTTTGTCAAGGAAACGTAAAACTCAAATACTTTGGAATTTGACTTTCACATTGCTTCAAATAGTCTACCTACCTACATGTAGTTAAGCCATGAGCATTATTCTTCTTCTTCTTCTTCTTCTTTAACTTTAATTAACATCGTAATCATGCCTGAATTAAACTTCGAGACGTCTAATCCAACATCCAACTCAAGGTCGCTTTAAGCTGCATAGCCTACAAATTGAGCCCGTTGCTAATAAAATTATTTTTGGAGCTTTCATGTTGAACCATTTCGCTAAGGTTGGGCCTTCATGTATTTATATAATTATCGTCTCAAGTGACGGACCGTGAACATGAGTGACACTTATTGCAGGATTCAGTCCGTTCTTATCCACAGCATTGACGCTCGGCGACAGCAATATGAACGCTAACGCGTGTCGTTAATTGACTTAATTATCGTCAATGACGGCAAGTTATTCGACATCAAAGTGAATGCAAAGCAACAAGCTGCAGTAGGCCCCATCTGAATAATGATGCTCCATCAATAATATTCAGACTAAAATGTAGGTAAGACTACTAGCTATTTTTACAAAGGTGATAGGTTCATAAACTGCGAAGACTCCGCTAAAGGAACGGATTTAGAAGCCAACACGCTGCAACTTGCACATAGACCTACTGCACAAGCAGAACCTTACTAGATCGAACTATGAATTTTGGTTTTCAAAAGAGGTAACGAATAAAAAAAGAGAGAACTGTTATAAAATTAGCTTTGCCCCAAATTGGGCCCATTCATAGAATCGCCCCGGGGGCCCTGATCGGGCCCGACACGCTTTTATTCGATAAGCGGAAGAATTAGGAGGATGGTGTCACCCCTTCTCGAACCTAGCGGTGAGGCCAGACTGTAATTTGTGAAAAATAGACTGCAAGGCGGATCGGCGGATAATTGAGTAATCCTGCGCTAATCCCGCCCTGTCCACATGCACTGTATACAACACGATCGACATTCATCCGCGATAATCCGAGTTCGGGACTGAGGGTCAATATTTTGCGAATGCCGACGCTGTATCGCTGGAACAAGGAACCAAGTGGGATACGCCTACGAAGGCAAACCTTGTGAACTGTGTGCTAGAGGACGGGGCGTCCTTTAGAGCCAGCCATTCACGTGCGCCGGTGATGACGCCGGCATCTTGACATGATAACAATAATGGCTGTGTTTGTACGTCGATTTGTTATGTTCTTTGTTCCATGGCGCTTGTCCTTGCATATTTTTCAATGAGCAAGATGCGTGAATAAGTACGCAATTATTTGTTTCCTTAATGCCTGTGTACAATGCGGTGCTTTCGTGAAAATTTTCGTCTGCGATGTTGGCCATTATTTCTCTGGCTATATGTTCTACGCAGTGACTGCGGTTTCAGGGGTCTGTTTCTTAAAGCTTCCCTAACTTTAAGCCTAAACTTAACCCTAAATTAGATTTGATTAAACTAAATCTATTCACCGACTGCCATGACGTCATCATTTGGCTTAGAGCGAGTGGAAGTACGAAGTTTTCACTATCGAACGATAGAATTTGCCTAATATTTTCTTATAAACTTCTGAAGACTAAGATTTGCCTACGGTATTTTGAGAAACAGATCCAGAGTTTAAACTACACGCGTGCCTGTATTTTGTATATGTAATTGTTGGCAGGCGATGCGATCAAGTGTTCGGTATGCGACACGAGTGGGGGCGACGCCTCCTGCCTCACGAGGCCCCCGCCCCCCCAACCCTGCGAGGAGAGCTTCGCCTCCTGCATAGAAGTCACCAAGTATCAAAAAAACGGTCAGAAAAAATGCACAACACCAGCTGTAGACATTAGACATTTAACAACGCTGACATTGATAAGCTGATATCTTCTACTAATGCAGTTGCTTATAAGTATTTTGAATCTAAGGTTGATGCACACGAGTAATCTAGTTTAATAGCCTAATGGCTCTAGTTTGTGTTCAAGTTAGTGTTTAATGCTGGTCGTTGCATCATTTCTTTATTTATTTTGTGTTGCATATCTACCTTCGTGGGAATAAAAGATTCATATATTAGACGGGCTGTAGAAAAATAGACTGAGTTACAAAAATTCGCGCAGTTAGTCATTTTTTTTATTTAATCCGAATCTAGGTCATTGTCGGCTTTTGCTTTACCATGCCGCCTTATACAGCAGCCTAGATAATCTAATTTGATGTTTTGAAAGTAAGAATTTATATTGATCGATTGGCGACTGTAAACTTCAATCACATTCTTGTTCTTTGTGTCCTATTTTTACCGCCTGTTTTTTTTCGTTTATTTATTGCAAAATGTGCATTCACACGTAGAACGAGGCTCTAACTTAGGCTCTCATAGTTTTTAGTAACATACTATCGATAATATACTGAATTAATATGCTATCATAATAGAGTATATAATTGTAGTGGTAACTGGTAGACAATTAATAGCCTACAAGTGCACTCTTTGACCCAAGGACTCTGGACAAGATTTACTTGCCGTACGTTGTGTCAAAGTTGTGAAAGGAAGCGAGTCAGCATTAATCACCGTCTTGAAGGGTGAGGTCCTGAGAGGTCAGAGTTAAGATTGCTTGCAGCCGCAGCAGCAGCAGCAGCAGCAACAGCAGCTGTAGCAGCAGCGGAGATCATGACCCTGATCACGTGACTAATGGCCGGACAGGCTCTGCTTCAGACTCAGTCACTCAGACCACTTGTAGCGCTACTACCAGCATGATAACGATGACCAGCATACCACACTGTAGGCCTGCTTTTGACATTGGGGGGGGGGGGGGGGGGGGGGGTTGGGCGAGATTCCCCGCTCCAAGATCGCCGCTTGTTGA
>JAQIWG010003797.1:0-17185 GCA_034695025.1 Chamaedrilus cognettii | reverse complement strand
CGGTACCTTTCAAGCATCGCTCCCCAGACATGATAGTCAAGCGGATTTAGATCTGGAGAGTTCGGAGGCCATTCATCCTTGTTGATGAAGTCTGGACAGTAACACTGAAGCCATTCCTGCGACTGGCGTGCAGCATGCGCTGGTGCGCCGCCTTGTTGAAAGATGAACATGGGCGGCGCAACGCTCTGGTAGTCCTCAATCAACTTTACATGCATCATCCCCCCCCCCCCCATGTATGGTAATCTGGCAAAATAGGTCCTGCCAGTTTAGCGACAAATTTCGGAGATCGGCAGGCATCAAAGTGCTATTTGCAGGCATCACTACGTTAGTTAAAACGATTTTTAGATCTTTTTTGGTAAAAGTTTCATAACTTGGAATACACTGGAATAACTGGAATACAAGCAGATTTTCAAGTGCAATTTTCAGACCCTGTGTCAAATTATCTTAGCTACAATCCCTGAAAAGATGAAGCAAAAATATTAATTTTTGGCTCAGCTATAGCGAATCTGGTAGGAGATTATTTTTTTATGCCGCACTCTGTATGCGTGCCAGCAATGAATTAATTTGTAGTTGAAATAGTCTAAGTTATTATTTGACTATTGTTATTATTTAATGCTGGTATGCTGTTTCTGGTCAGTAAAATTTTGACTTGACTTGAATTCACCGCATTATTGCCAGTTGCTGACAAGAACCCACTATATCCTACAACGCAATAGGTAATCAGGCAATCACGTGACGTAAAATAACCAATCTCGATCAAGTAGTTTTCCTTATGGACGCAGCCATTTTGAAGCGTATTATTTGAGGCCAATTTGTCACATTTCCTTGATTAGTAAGCAACGAAAGCAGTTTGCTTGCCTATTTTACACGACCCTGGTTATCCGTGTGATGGAAGTGGTTACGCATTCAATCAGAGAGCCAATCAGAGGGCGCGGACGCTGCTGTCAGTCGTCCGGTTTTAAAACGGCACCATGGCGGTCTATGATCAATTCGAGTTTTAGAATATTTAAGTGCCTTGAACCACAAATGAAAAATCGCATTGATGGGGTCCTACTGCCATTTTTGCTGCTCAAGATTTGCTTATACATAGATCCTAACAGAGAATATGCAACACCAGAGCTTCACTTGTGATCCATTGCTCACGGATGGGAAGCAATGAATTAATCGCATTTCATGTCATGTCATGGTGCCAGACAACATTCATTTCATCACACAGATGACCATCCGTGGGTCATTCGTGTAACCCATGGATGGTCTTCAGAAGACTGACCTAAAGGGTTTTATATGGAGCTCATAGGGAAGGGGAGGATAGTCACGAATCCAGATTCTTATTTTATTTCACAACCAATTTTAACTTTTAACTAGGCAGTAGCACAGTATCTGTGCATTAACTGCATGCACGCATCTCGCCACGAGTAGAAAACCAAAAATTTGGAAATTTGGAGCAAGGTTTTTTTTTGATTTTCAATTTTTCAATTAGCCCATTTAAAAAAATTTACGCAAACATCTCTAATATGGACACAGAACGCATTTTCTGTGAGAAATAGTCAAAAAATCTAAAAGATTTGCGCCATTCCAAAGTTATTGCACACATTTACATATTTAAACAGCGAACTTGAACAATCCGGTCATAACAAGCATTTTCCCTGAAAAATGATCCTAATCTTTTCAGTGCCTCCTGAGTTATTCTGGCTTAATTGTTTAAAATTGGTTCCCCCACATAAAAAATTGTTCACTCACGTTGCCAGTCAATATTTTGTCAAAATATATATTGGACCATGTGTAG
This sequence comes from Chamaedrilus cognettii, assembly GCA_034695025.1. Classification (NCBI taxonomy): domain Eukaryota; kingdom Metazoa; phylum Annelida; class Clitellata; order Enchytraeida; family Enchytraeidae; genus Chamaedrilus; species Chamaedrilus cognettii. The sequence goes on along the minus strand of JAQIWG010003797.1, from coordinate 15,399 downwards.
GTCCGAGTTAATTGGACTCTAGCCACAAAAATTAATCAAATTGGATGAATAGTAAAACAACATTGCTGCCAATGAAAATTACTCGCGCCCTTTCTACTCTGTCTAATTGTTGAAGACAGAAATATTACAACTTCTAAAAATTTGAATCAATCACTCATTTCAAATCACATCAATCATGATTCATGACGTAGTACGCTACAACATAGGCTTAATAATTATTTTTGAGCTCTATATGGTGTCTGTGGATGACATTGTCAGAAAAATAGCCGCTTATTAGACCAGTTAGAAATTAATCCAGTGCTGCATTCTTGAAAACAGCTTTGCAAGTTTATCAACCAAGCTCATCATATCAAACTTTCTATTTAATTGTAAAATTTCACGCAAAATTATGTTAACTAGCTATAATCAATCCATTTAGGCAATGTACAAGTGCAATTGTTAGTTATTTTGTGTCGTGATGTCTGTGTTCATGTTTGTAACATTTGTTGACGCTAAAAGAAGAAAAGGATTCTTGCATTTTTTTCTGCCGTAGGCCTAGCTTGATCTCATGCTGTAGGCCCCGCCTATCCCCCCCCTTGAATCAAAATTTTGTCAGCCGGAATATGTCTGGCAAACCAGCAGAAATATGTCTGCTGGTTTGCCAGACATATTCCGGCTGACAAAATTTTTACACAAAAAATTACCAGTACATGCCAGAAGACAAAATCCAACCAGGGGGCTAGGAGTTTTTTGAACGAAAAGTGGATTCGAATTGAAGCGAAGCTACTATGGCCAATATAATATAGGCCTATGATCTGTTGTCATTTCACTAGGCCTATCGATATTATCAGACTGATAATACTCGAGGTAGGCTACCCCTGACATGAGTATTTCTAGATAGATAACTATCTTGGCTCTCTGGATGTGCGTAACATATAATTTTAGGGGCAAGGGTGACTTTGGATTTTTTTTTTTATGGAATGATATCGCAAGCAGATCATGTGTTTAATTTGAGTCATCCTACGGTCAGTCAATTTTAAAATTACCCACAGTTAGGCGCTAGGGACCAACACTACATCCAATCGTCGTGCGTCAACGTCGTCTGCCATGTGATCAGCGACAAAAAATGAATATGCCTAGTTAAAGATCCTACACATTTGACCTTGTAATAATCCTGAACTGATGGCCCCCATAGCCTATATAGGGGCGTTGGAGCTCGAAGCATGGCTTCTAGCGATCTCATATATCATTTTGAAGCAACCTTAAACGTAGCATGTTAATGGTTTGCAGGTCTCTAAATTTGTGAGCAATGCAATGCTGAATGCAAAGATCTAAAGTAGGGCTTGCAGTAGGCCTAGGCCTACAACAACGGCAAAGGCTCAAATAAGTTCTTTTTATAATCACTCATATAAATTTTATCTGGTCAATCTCAATAATGAATGAAATAATCCGTTTTTAATCTAAGCTGATATTTCAACGTCCGATGTCAGCTGTTCCGCTCATTATGGCAATTCACGCAAAAGTGCTTGATTTGGCACCCCCAGCCATCAAGAATATTAACTAAACTAGTACATGGCCAATGATGCTTCAATTGAAGAATGAATTTCTATTAAAATAAATTTATCAATATAGCGCTCAAGGTAGTTCTCCACGATAGCATAAAATGTCAACTTTTCAAAAATCTGGCGGGGGTGCTGGGGGTTTAATAAATAACCATTTCTATTTTAAAAAATCAAGCAAACTGGTATTATCCGGACACAAGACGCATGTTCCCTGGAAAAATAGTCCAAATCCGTTCAGTGGTGATGGAATTGATGTGACGCAATGTTTTAAAATAGTTTTTATCGCAATAATTTTTTTTTTTTATTAATGAGGCAGGGAGGTTTGTTTTTTGTTTTTTGTAGTTGTAGTCTTGTCAAAAAGTGAATGGTTTTCCCAGGCCTACCCCGGCAGGCCGACACCGAACCGCACCCTCTTCTTTAGTCACTTTTTATGACTTGCCCGGGGAGCTCTGGACTGCAAGCTAGTTCTTTGTTTCCCGGCCTGTCCGGGGTAGGCGGGGGGGATGACCTGGGAAAACCATTCACTTTTGGCAAACTCAAGCAAATTTGAACAGTCCCGGAATAGGACGCATGTTTCCTGAAAAAGCAATCCAAATTCATGCAGTGGTTGCTGGGTTATTCTGGCGCAATGGTTCAAAACTGGTTTTTGCTCCCGTACACCTTAAGAAAATCGTTGTCCAACGTTACCTGTCAAGATTTTCTGAAGACATAATAGTAGGAATTTTGTAGCCCCGACTTAGTATGACATTCTACTTTGATATTGTGCAAATCGGATGAAGATTAAAAAAGTTATTGCGAATCTTGTGAAATTTGTGAGATCGGCACCCCCCGGCCCCCTTAAAATTTTTGGAGAATACTTATGGCTTGAAGTAGTTTCATTCACTTAAATTTTTTTTATGAATTTATGTTATTGTTATTATATGTTTTCTTACTTATGTTAACCTGCTGTCATTAGCCTACACAATAGGCACAGGGATGGAGTTAAATTTCTCAATTTTAAAATAGGGGCTGGGGGGCTCCCAGGGGAGGCGTTCCTTTTTTGAAAATTTTAAGTGAACTTGAACAACCACTGGCATAGGACGCATGTTCCCTGAAAAAATGGTCCAAATCCGTTCAGTAGTTCCTAAGATATAGTTGCACAATGGAAATTTTTTTTACCCCCCTACATTATATATATTGTGCCGCGCTATCTGTCAATATTTGCTGAAAATATTGGGCCTTTTGTGGCCCCAAGTGAATTGGACTCTATGCCATGAAAACCATGCAAATTAGGTGAATAGTTTTAAAAAGTTATTGCTGTTTATATAAAAGTGCGCCAATTGGCTCCTTCAGTGGCCCCCTTAACATTTGGAGGAAAAAAATTAGGCACAGAATGCTTTCATCAACACGAAAAATGTTTTCTCCCAATTATGCTTCCACGAGTCTTCACGTTAGTCGGCGGGGAGACTGTCAAAAAGACCCAGAAAACAACTTACAAAAAATCTAATAAATCTACCAGAGCAAAGTTATACGCCGTATGCCTATCAGCGCACGACGTAAAAAAAAATAAAGGGAGAATTGACAAATTTGAAGATATCGGCTCTCCTTGGTTCAAACTTTATCAAAGTGTTTTCTGCTTTGGAAGGTATCCTTAGCACAGGCGCTGCTCATCTTTTATGCCATGTAGTCGACGCAGTAGCTGCAGTGCTCATGACTGTGTGTTGCTGTGTTTAGGTGACGGTTGAGAAAATCTACAACGTCCTGCTATTTATTGATGGCGGCTGGATGGTCGACCAGGCTCAGGTTGCTTCTTGCTTTACTCTCTTCAAATACAGGTTGACGCGGGTCGCATGGCCCAGGTATTTATCAAGGATTTTGGAAATGGGGGGGTGTCAGAAACTTCAGGGAGATGTGAGAAATATCAGTTTAATTTTTTGGTGTAATATGAAAAAATCGCTCCCCAAATTTATTATGGCCCCCTCAAATTGCACTCTTTTCCTGACGAATAATCATTTTTCCTTTATGAAATCACCACCTTGGCAGGGGGGTAGTACGGTAATGGAGACATTTTCTCTCCCATGATCCAGAACAACTCACGACCGCGGGAAGGGGGTAGTAGCAGGAGTTTTAACGTCAGTCAAATAACAACAATTAAACAAGTTTGAGAATTTTTTAAACTTCAGACTTGAGAGGGCTACTGTGTAGGTACACCATCCCCCCTACACATCCCTCAGCACACCCCCTGCACCCCACCGCAGGGCCCACCAGATCTGATTTTGGTACAACCCCAAAATTAGAGCTGGAACAGCTCCCCTGTGGGAGGGTGTAGGGGAGCGTGTACCTTAAAAAATGGGGAGGGGGTGTATCTGTAAGACTGTAGGAGGGTGTTTGGGAGGTGTAGATAAATCTTTGGCATTGCCTAATGCCCCCAATAGTAGCTCACAGTTGCAGTACACTATTAGACCGCTATCATATTACAGTCCCTTTCACGGCAGCGGCAGTTCATCAATGTCAGTAGTTGTCATCTTTAAGAACTGAAATTTATGTAGTCTCATATTACAGAACTTTTGCAGCAGCCCAAGTGTGACTTGGGGGGGGGTGGAGGGAATCAAAGCGTACGTACTTAGGGGGGGGGGGGGGTCAGAAAAGTATGCTTGCGTTTTGGGGATGGCGGGAATCACATTTCGTGCGTTTTGCATATGCACTAAATGAACAATGCGTAAGTAGATGTACTTGCTTACTGCTTGTCTGTCGTAAGGGTGCTAAAATAGGGTATGATAAAGTAAAAATTAAGAATAGCCCAGTCTCTATCTATCCATCTGTAATGCAACGCCGTTGGCCGCAAGCCTAAGGGATCCCACAAGTAACCCACAGAGGCCGAAGGCCCTTGGGTTATTGAAAAAATGTTTGCTCTACCAATTCAGTTTTGCTATTAAAAACATTCATAACTGATTCAGAGTGGTTTTGGGAGTTTAAGGACCGTGTGTAGTAACGAAGACTATTACGGTCCGGGTCTGTGCGGAGGGCCACGCAGACAGACACTTCCTCCTCTTTAGTAGCCTTTTCTAAAACTCGTCCTGGGAGCTCTAGCCTGCAAGCCAATTCTTTGTTCCCCGGCTTGCAGGGGATCTGATTCAGAGTATGGAATAGAGTTTATTCAACTATTTAGAGCGCCAGGTTTTCAAAACGAACATCGATTGTAATGAAACTAGACATGCATTTCTAATACTATTCATTGATAAAAAAGGCTCAAAAAAACCCTGCTACAACAAGCCATGGACTAGGCCTAAGCAAAACATGACCTAGTGCTTGTGGCCTGCCCAAGTATCTTTGAGACTATGCTGGGTCTCGGGGTGCTAAGACGGGCGGGTAGGGTTATGGAGGCAGGATTACAGTAGCCTGTGGGGGCTGGGAAGGTGGAGACAGAGTTTGTTTGATGCCTAGTCTCCAAAGCCAGATGTTAGTTGGGCCTAGGATCGCGTGGGATGGAGCCTCTATCAGTCTATCACATAGACTCTGGACCAGTCATGATCTCTTTAATTCGTTACGTGTTGGCTTAATTTTTTACTCCCCCTGAAGCTCCCAATGTATAGGGTGGCCACATAGGTCGTTAACGATTTTGAAGTAGAAAAAATGCCATTTACCTTTAACATACATTAACAAATTTGATATTGGCTTGTACATAATTCAAATGAAGTTATATGTGCCAAATTTGAAGATTCTATCAAAAAAAGTGAGTTAGTAGGTTCAAAATCTGTAACCCTACCGAAAAACGCAGTATTTAGGATCAAGCGTCATCCTGTGCGCATTAGCGACATCATTCTGGCAATTTGGCACGTAGTATTAAGTGTTAAAGGTAACTCATTACTAAATGAAACTGTTGGCTAGTCAATATCTTTGTTTTATTTAGCACAGTTATTAATAATAATAATAATAATAATAATACTGGGCTTATAGTCTGTTTTGGTGTCAAAAGATGCCATCGGGGACGGGACCTCCTCTCGTCATTGGCACCATGCAGATGTCATTTAGGAAACCCAGACGAGAACGAAAGGAAAAGATGGAGCAAAGGCCGGGTCAGTTATACCATTTATCTGTCAGGGAAAAGAAAAGTACATTTACGGAGGAAAAAGGTGCTTTTCAGCCCAGAAAGAAACAAAGGGAGGCTTGAACAGGAGCGTAGTGGGAGGGGGAGTGAGTTCCAAATTGTAGGTGCAGCAAAACTGAGCGACGGCCATTTGCAGAACGAATGTCAGGTGTGGTAAGGAGATGCTTGTCAGTGGATCTCAGGTTTCTGGACGGGATGTACAGTTAATTAGTCAAAAGTACGATTAGTCAAAGCTTGTAGGAAGCAGCTAGGTAAAAACATGTGCTTGTTTTAGACTTCTCAATATAAGCTAATGCTTGAGTCCTATAGTGTCTCAAGGCACGCAGCAAGTTGATTCGCTTTACGACTACGTTTCACTTTTCTCAGGCATTGTCATTTGTTTTATTAGAATTTCTTTAGGCTACAATTACGTCACACAAGCTGCTGTGAAAGTTTTTTTTTGGGTTTAAACTGCAGTCAATTTGGCTGTGTGGCGTCGGTATCCTGTAACGATTTGCCCATTTTTTTCTTCCTCAAAGGTCCTTTTGATTTATTTTTATCTCTCTTCGCTATTTCAGAAAAGACGATGTGTGGTGCAGGATTGTACAGTGAATGTGTGTGGTGCAGAGTGATGTGGTGGATGAAGCGCGCACGCACCAGCTGCTGCTGCTGCGCGAGGCCTGCCTGCCGTCAGTGTGCGTGCTGCTGCACAGTGTGCTGCACGCCACCTCGCAGTACCGCGCCTGTCTCCAGCTAGCTGACTGCATCGCTTCTGAGCAGCATCAGCTCTACAAGGTCTGCTGCTGTATATCATAGGTTCAGAGCCCTAGTCTCACACCATCCACCATGTTGCATGCTCTGTGGACGTCATTACCCGTTTACTACTATCTTGCTTTCAGGGTCTACTATGAAGATATTGTGTAGGCTGTGTTCATCTGTCGCCTGTACTACAAAAGTACTTCTCTCTTTTTTCGAGTCCGTGCATTTCTATTATTATTAAAAAGTGCTTTTTTTGGACTGATTCCAAGGCGCGGAAGTTGATAATAAGATAGGCATGGATGCCATGGACTCGAGATACTAGCGAACACAACTGCTTGCGCAGTTCTTCTTGTCTCCTTCTACCTCAGGGGTTCTCAACCTTTTCTGTTACGGGGAACACTTAATTTATATAACGAAGGTCAGGGAACACCATGATACGTCCCAAGGGAACAACGAGTGTGACGAGGATGCTCAAACATCAAGCATTTTTGAGGGCCGTCCATGAAATACATCATCCGGGGGGGATCGACAAAGTGTGAATTGCGGTTGCCGGAGACCGGCAACTTTTCATGGTGAAAATTTTGTGCTGTCCAATAAAATAGGATGCAAATACCAATGGCATTGAAACCCATATAACACTTATAACAAACACGAAGTGTGTAAAAAAAAAGGAGACACTAAACTTATAGTTGTTACATAGTTTGTCAAAAGTTAACTTATTTTAAAAATTCTTTCACTCTTGGAAAGACAAGTAAATTTGCAAAAATTGACATATTTGTTTTTAACACATCATGGCCGCACAAATTTTGTGAAATTTTTAGCTTAAACTGCCACAAATTCTGGTGTAGTCTATTTTCACCGGAAAATAGACTACACTCAAAAATTGAGCTGATGGGACGTTTGAGATAGGAGCTGGCTGTTTTAAGCGTTGTATAGGTAAAAACTGGCACCTCTAGATTAAAAAAGATGTAGTCGGTGCAACAAAGGCCGATTTTGACACACTCATCAAAAAATCACCCGCGCTGATCCTGTCCGCAGAGAACACCAATATTCTCTGTGAATAATCATTATATTGTTGTCACCGCAGCTTACGATCGATGTTGCAATTTTCTCTTTAGCCTCGCAACCAGGGATGGATATAAGGGGTGCCGCATCGGAGTTTGCTATGCACTTTGAGGTCGATTGCGATACAAAGGCTCAAAGTGCATCGCAGTAATTGCGATGCACTCTTGTGGAGTGTTTGCAGATTTAAAGATCAGTCTGATATAACACAACGTCTAGACTCTGGAGTGTCTGTTTACTAATAGACTAGTCTAGCTAGGCCTACTTGTTATGATCAGCAACTTGTAGCCGAGGGACATTTGCAGCTGTACTTAATGATCACAAGGTGATTGTTTATTTTTTAGGATCAGAATAATTGTTACTCAAAAACTTCTTCACACTTTTCCTGAATTGCTCCACAAAACAAAAAGTGTGGAGTAACATACGCTTAAATCTGCTCCACACTTAAACCCTAAACACACTTAAACCGAAAACCTTATATCCATGCCTGCTTGCAACCGCGAATAGGGAATAGCGATGGTGAAATTCATATCATCCTCTTCATTTGTATTCAGCATTTGGTGGCATGCTAGAGTTCAACAGTTTGTTTTTCGATTATATTTTGCTTGGTGTCAATTGGAATTTTGAACTTTCTAGGAGTTTTATAGCTTGTTGAAGTAAAAATATTGCCCTTCTGCTGGAAATATACAGGGTGGCCCAAAAGTATTGACCCAACTTTGAAGGCTTAAAACCAGAGGTCAGTTTAGCCCTTACAAAAATGGTAAGCGTTACGCTGCTTATAAAACAGGAGTAGTGCTACTTGTATACCTTTCAAAAATGAGTATGTCTACTCGTGAGCGGGGCAGGGGGGTATCCAACTTCATTGGTCATTTCTTAACGATAGGCTTACAGTATGATTTTCAAAGCCCTGCGTAACAGTTCTTTTTCTTTTAAAATAAAAGGTCGCGTAAAAATTTACGAAGTTGCTGCCATAAGTTTTCTGTCTCCTTTTGACTCACGATCTAGTAGGAGTTAACAGTCCGACGGCATGGGATGTCTTAAATGTTTAATTAACATCAAAGGAGAGAATTTGACCAATTTTTCTTCCAGCTTGCCGCAACCAGCGACGGGCGGTCCGCGGGGGTATGACTAGGCCCTGATCCGGGGGTCACTAAAACTATTATGGTACTTTCACATTGGCGTCATCAGGCTGTCTTCAGGAAGAATTCTTCCCGCAAGACACCCGGAATCCAGTCGCATGACCGCAATGTGAACAGTCATCTTCAGCGACGATGCATCATCCCACAAGACGCATCTTCGCGCAGGCGATGGTTATATGCCAAATATATGGCAGTTATTGGGAAGATGACGGGAAGACGACGCTACGACGCACGGGAAGAACGATCTTCACTGGATGCGTCATCAGGGACGTCATCCAGTGAAGATCGTTCTTCCCGCAAGACAGGTGGAAGAACAGCCTGATGACGCCAATGTGAAAGCACCATTACTTGATAAGTTCGATTTCGATGGCTTATAGTCATTCTGACACTTTAAAAACTTGAGAGTAGCTATGAACGAGTTTTAGTAACAAGTTTTTCATCAAGATTTATAGTTATCTTCTATTGGTTGGCAGACCACCTGTTTGCTCGCCGCGGAACATCAGTGTTCCACAGAACACAGGTTGAGAACCCCTGCTCTACCTGACAGGCCGAGAAACTAATCTCTCAAACCAATGACCACACAAGAATTGAACCCGAGGTCACTGGCTAATATTGTTAGAATTAGCCCGTTTCCATACAATTTCACAGCATCAGCGCTGCTTCTAGCAGAACTCTGGTTCGTTTGGTCACTGTCCAGCTCTTACCGAGGGTAGCCTTTGTAGCCTATAAACATGTGAGCACCCTCACTAAGAGTGGACTGCCGAGAGTATACTCACTGCCAGAACGGTGCGGACATAATAATAATCCATAGTCGAGTGTATATGCAAGAGCTTGACTCTTTCATAGCATTTTATTCATCATTTGCTCCTATGTGACAGTGCATGACAGTAGCTTAAACTGCTAGAATAGGTATGTGTGACTGTAAAGCGCCCTTGTGCTGACTTAGGTCATGTTATGGCGCTATATAAGTAGTCCGATATTGATTGAATAATAATATTGGGTTGGACTCTTTCGTCGTCCAGGGACGTCATCCTCCCTTGGTCGTGCGCAATTATCAGTTTACAAAGGAAGAAACTACAATAGAGCGGGTAAGTAGGAGGTCGAGACCAGACTCTGATAGGGAAAGTGATGATGTGTTCATCTGTCTTGTCTGACATGACACTGATCAACTGAAACCTATCGTTGTTTATTTAAGCTTTTTATTTTGTTTGCTAGGTGTTTAGAGCTGAAGAATTGCGGAAATTCTTGAAAAGCCTGCACTCGTCATCGATTGCACTTCTGGATATTGGGCAGGACCCACTCGGATACTCGTTGAATGAATAACAATCCAAATTGTGTTCCGATTGAAAATTTAGCGATGGCAGTTTGAAGACTTCAAGACTGGAAAGGGTTAACCTATATTGGAGCGTTTGAACAGAGAAGAGAGTCTGGCACAATGTTCTTATCATTCATCTTTTACATTTTCTTGCTACTATCTGGTGTTTTGTACAACTATTAAAGATTGGTTTATATTTTATAATAGTTTTATGTTCTCGTGCAAGCTGGTGGTGCGAAATGGTCGGATCCCAGAGGATTGGAAATTTAGTTCTCTAGTTCCAATCTATAAGGGAATGGGTGATGAGATGCAGTGTGGTAGTTATAGAGCCATTAAACTGCTGGAACATGGCATAAATATACTAAAGCGAGTACTAGCTTGAGAAAAAGATAACAAAAGAAATGACTATTGATAATGTGTAGTTTTGATTTAAGCCTGAAAAGGAAACAGTTGGTGGGATTTTTGAAATGAGGCAAATGGAGGAAAAACACAAGGCTAAGTAAAAATGTAATATTACACATTTGTGGATCTGGAGAAGGCTTTTGATAGTGCCAAGAGAGGTAAGGTGGGCACAGAGAAAGTTTTCGGTTGAGCAGTGGCTAGTCAGGGCAGTGATGGCGATGTATATTGACGCAGACATCCATAAAAACACATGATGGACTAAGTGATCGATTGAAGTGAAGGTTGGACTACATCAGAGATCAGTGTTGACTGTTGAGCCCGCTGTTGTTCGCGGCTGTGATGAATGTGATTACCCGTGAGATAAGATCTGGGTTGCCATGGGAGCTACTGTATGCGGATGATTTGGTATTAATTGCAAAGAGTGAAGAAGAATTGAAGGATAGGATTTGTAGGTGGAAAGAGTGTACGGCAAAAGAATCGAGGGTGAATGTGGAAAAGACTAAAGTTATGGTAAGTGGATGCGGAGAGGGAACGGTGGAGAAGCATGAAAAGTAGCCGCATGAAGTCTGGAAAGGGTGTTCGCGCAAACTCAATTATATGCACAAAATGCCTTTCTTGGACACATCAGAGATGTAGTGCTGTAAAAGGTTGATTAGCCAATTTGAAGACATATGAGGTCCAGCCAGTTTTGTGCCACAATTTTAGGCTTAAGTAGAATGTAGCCTGGATGTCAGGCATCAAAACGCATCTTGAAGGCATAATTGTGTTGGTTAAAAAATACGAAAAAATAACTGACTTATTTAGACTTTTTTTGGAGAAGTTTCATAACTTTTGCATGAAATTATATTTTCGATTGAAAATTTCTGATCTTGTGTCAAATTTTCTCAGCTAAAATCGCTGCAAAGATGAAGCATGAATGATTAAATTTGACTGAGGTACCTCAAATCTGCTAGGGGGTTATTTTTTTGCGCACCCTGTATATATAATACCATATATAAGTAGCCGCTGCCGTTTTTTAATTTTTGAAATATTTCAAATCCAAGATGTACGTTTTGTAGGAAATTCAATTTCCAACATATTTTGATAATTTCGTTACGATGACGTCACTAATAGTAATTCAGGTCAACAATAAACATGGCGCCACTATTAGCGTCCAGAATAAAAGAGCGTGCAGTAATTCGATTTCTTTGGGACAAAGGCCTTAGTACAGCTAAAATTCACAGTAAAATACAGCCAGTATATGCCTGTACAAGTGCTTTGATCTATCGACGGTTGAAAGTTGATGCCACAAATTTTCTAGCGGCCGAACAAGTTTTCTTGGCAGCCAAACGTTATTGTCAGTCACAGCAACATGCTGTCCAGACCACTTGTCGACAACTAAACTTGTACGGCCGTTAGAAATATGCGGCACCAACTTTTAACCGCCGATGGATTCTAGCACTTGTGACCATATACTGACCGTATTTCGTTGTGAATTTCAGCCGTACTAAGGCCTTTGGCCCAAAGAAATCAAATTACTGCACGCTGTTCTATTCTGGATGCTAACAGCGGCACCCTCGCCATGTTTATTGTTTACCTGAAGTACAATTAGTGACCTCATTGTTATAAAATTTTCAAAAGATGTTGGTCTTTCCTACGAGACGTATATCTCGAATTCGTAATATTTCAAAAATTAGAAAGCCGCAGCGATTGGTTACTTCTATACCGCGGCGAGCGGTGGGTGGATATCCCTTAAGCATCGCTCTCAAACAAATGCGCTGACAAGATTCACACAAATTCTCATGCTTCTCACTTAACTAACATTAATAAAAAATGTATTCGATGCATGGCGCACCTGGCTATTCGCTGTCAATACCCTACCCCCTCACATGCCTATCCCTCACCTACACCAATGTTGAGTGCAATAGTACTAAGCCGCGCAGTCACTGATCAATGAATGTCTATGACCGCTGCCGTTGGTGCAAGACATCGCTAACAATGGAGATCTGGATTAGCACTGTTTCAGTTGTGGCGGCTAGTGCCGACTCACCTTAACAAGTGAGTTTGAGCCCGCACCTGTCCATGGTCGTAAGTCATAAGATTCCACGCCACCGAATCCGCATTTTCTAGGAAGAGGGCGTGTAATCAAATGTTCACTACTACTACCACTACTACTCCTACTATATATTGTACAAACCTCGTACTTGGTTAAAACAGACGTTACCTAAATTATTTAAATAAGCGATATACTAACTTCTTCACTAAAGCAGTTACTGGATGCGACTATTTCTGTCACCAAAATTACATGCACACGAAAATTCAATGTTTTACATTATGCACAGTTAACAAAAGAAACCTCATCGAGCACAGTTAACAAAAGAAACGAAAACGGCTTCTCAGACGAAGGTTAGTAGAAGGCGACAAGCTATAAGTTGATCAAGTTGGCGCTAATCGCTGTATGCCTAGGACTTAAGTCTTCGTGTGACTGGGCCTACTTATGTCAATCATTTTCACTGTTATGCATGTACGTGTTTGCATGCTATGCATGTACACGCCGCAGCATTCCTGGCATTCTCTGGCGTGCGATTGAATTGCTAATTACTTTGTTGCTATTTTACTTTTTATTCCAGTTCACCGATGAAGCATATTTCCATTAGAATGGAGAAGTTAATTGACAAACTCTATGGTTATTAGAGTACAGAGAACCCTGAAGAAGGTGATAAACGATCACTCTTTTCATCCAAGTGTACGGCCCGGCACCATAAACGTAGGCTACACACTATCCTCAGTCCGTTTTGGTTTGTGCACGAGGCTACACGATGACTGTGAATGGTGAACGTTAACATCAATTTGACATAAATTCTTGAGAGTATTGTTGTCTAGTCCAGGTTTTGTTGGAGAAAATTAATGGTTTTAGCACGATGGCTGTACGCCACGCCAGAAAATTCATGCTGAATTGACTTCAATGAAAATTCAGTGAGCGTGTAATTGTCGCAGCACAGAGCGCTTTGGAGAGTACAGACCTAAACTCTTCAGACTTCTTCCTTCGGAAGTGGGTGACGAATAGTGTAGTTAATAAAGTGAACACCGCCATTGAAAATGGCATCTATGCGACATATCATGTGAAGTTAGCACGAAGGTAATAAACAACTCGACCGCGCGCGTTAGAGAATGCCCGGAACACTGCGGTGCATACATGGAAAATGTGTTGTCGACACAGCGCATTTCTTTCTATTGACATTTAAAAAAACTTCCATCTTTCCTCTATCAAATAGTGTTAAAATTCTTGAATTCTGTTGAAAAATTTATAAGTAATAAATTGATTTTTGAAATAAGGTATATTTGGATGTCGCACCCGGTACCAGGGGCAAACCGTCTCTGGTACGAGTGAATGGAGATGCAATGGAGATGCACCAGTATGAAAATAATTGTTATCCCCATGTACAAATTTTAATGAAAAGTCAGGGAAATCAGTGTACAATGAGGCCAAAAAAAGTGTCTCATCCCCTGCCGGTAATTTAACACAAGAATAGAACTTTATCGTCCACAATTTCTGTAAGCACCCCCTCCCCTGTGTCACAAGTGTTAAAATATCCTTAGATTTTTTGGCTAGATAAACGTTGCCAAGGAAATAAACCACACTGTTAATCAAAAAAAAAATTATGCGCAAAACTGATTCAATTTTTGGATGAACTAGGTCAATTCATAGTTGGAAATGGGTAATAGGCGGTATGGGTAATATGCTCGCCCTCAGGTGCATGATCGTGAAATTCTCCCTTAACGTTTGGACAAAGGGTAAAAATCGTCTCCCAAATTTTGAATTTCACCTTTAAGTTGAGTAAGAATTAGAATATTGGATAAGAACTGTTCAGTTTGGGCTTGGAAATCCCCCTATTATTGAGCACCAAAGGGAGCCCGCCCCTCTACAAAATTCTATGCACAGGCACTAAATTTCCCAGTATATTTTCATAAATTTGATAAACATCAAAAAGAATAAAGGCTATGCAGTAAACAAACACTGGTTTATTTTGTCTCCATCCTATAGGCTCGGTTTTTCTCCCTCTACAGACTAGTTTTGGTGTTCACTCTGAAATATTGACAACGCTATTGAATGCCTTATATCAAGGATGTTGTCCAAGGTTTTGAAGAGCCAAATTGCATTTAATATCTGTATTTTGGGAAATAAGTCTCAGTAACTAGTACAAGACATGGTTTTAATGAGTCATGCAGTGCGACTCATTAAAACCATTTCTTTATAAGGTAAGCAATCAAGCGCTACACATGCTCAAACGCTCACACGCTACTTATGCTCTTACACTGATTTTATGATCAACGAATCAAAAGATACCACAAAAAACGGTACATAGGCTATGCAGGAGTAAAATATTCATGGTGTTAGTAACCTACTCTGATGCTATATTTTTGTTATCGGACTAGGTAGGTACAAACATGTACATGGTTTGTACAGTGTACACTGTACAGCCAGTCACTTTCACAGATTTCTAATTAATTCAGTATAAATTTTCATAACACGCTTGCAAATCAGGGGCCTACATACGATTAAACTACTTCGGCTTAAGACTAAGATATTCAGTAACGAATACGCGAAGAATTTTAGCAATGTTGAAGATGGTCGGATAATGAAGTGCAGATTCATTATCATCTTCTCGATGCCACACGGAGGGAAATGGTGAACAGATCAAATGCATCACAGGAACATCTAACAAACAGGAACAGATCACACGTTTTGATTATAGCGTACAAAAGTTCTTTGTCCAAATCATCATCATCATTTAGGTTTTACGTCCACTTTTCCGTGTCGACACAGGTTGGACGTTTCCCACGATGAGACTCCCCCACAACTCTTGATTCTTTGCCATCTCTCTGTTCATCCAGCGCTCTTTCATATCGCTCTCTACCGCCTCCTTCCATGTTTTCATCCCCTCCCTATTCCAGCGATCCTTTCCACCTTAATATATCGACATGCTGATACCCAGTCTTCCTCATTCATGCATTCCACATGTCCAAACCACCTGTCTCCCTTCTTTCACCATGTCCGTTATACAAACGACACCTAACCGTTTTCTCAAATCTTCGCTTCGACACTTGTCCTTCAATGACACTCCACAACTAATC
>JAQIWG010003796.1:0-17186 GCA_034695025.1 Chamaedrilus cognettii | reverse complement strand
CCCCCCCAGAAACAGAGAATCTATTAATTAATGCGAGAAAATCACTGACAGACGTTAAAACTCAATAGCAACTATAAAACCTATACAACGCCGGCAAATTGCGACTATACGCAGTAGCTAACATTACACTGACATGAAATTTTCTGCATGCTATATTCGCCTTTTACTAATTTTTTGCTGCACTTAATTTTCATGTTTTTGAGGACTGTTCTATTTTAGATTGAGCAGTCCTCAAGCGTTATTTTAACGCATGGAATTTTAGCCAGTTTGACCGATTTTTTTTTCGCAAAATTTGCCAAAATAACACGCATGCCTCAGTTTCATGAAGTAGGCTGATAATTAACATTAACAGGCTTACTTCAGCCACAGATTGCTTCAGCTGCACAAAAGTTAATTGTCAGAAAGGAACAGAGTCTAGTTAAAGAGCAATCGATGTAAGGTTTAAATAATGGATCGCTAGAAACGTAGCGTGTTTGTCAAGACCGCTATCGCTGGATCTCCCTTCTAACATGTCCAGTAGAGCAGGGCAATGCTCGTTGTCCTGTGTTGCAAATTGAGCCCATTATTTCAGCTCTTAGAAAAATGCCCATACTTCATTCTGCAATTACTGAAGAGATAATAATTGCTTCTAGAGACTCTAGCGACTCTAGCGACTAAAAGCGTTGTAAACTAAGTAGGCCTACAGTTATCGACAAGATTATTTGGATTCTACGAATCAACGAGAATCGCTATTCTATTTCGCTAGCATTATCCGGTACACTGAACAACGTCCTTAGCACAAGGGCTGCGCTACGGGGGGAGCAAACGTTCTTCACCTGCTCACCGCACTCACCCCTTCCCCCACCCCCTGCTCGTGAGTTCATTTCTAGAGGGGAAAATCGGGAAATCTGAAGTCTATTTGAAGTCTGTGCGGAAAAATCTTTTATGCATAAAGCTAGTGCCCCCAATTTTACTATCAATTCCCTTGTCCTTCTTTGCCCCCTCCCCCTCCCCCCAGAAAAAAAAATCCGAGCGCCGCGTTTGCTTTTAGCACGGTTTTGACATAAGCAAAACTCCTGACAGAATAATTTCTGTGAAGGCGCCCTTCAGTATCTTTTCAATATTATGGCAATGGCCTCCTCTCCCTTGAAATTAAACCATTTTTATGATACGGGAGTTATTTTGGCTCTCACTATCGCCCGCGATCAAATCGGCTTTTTTAATTAGGAAGCAATTTGGAAAATTTCACAACTTTGATAACAATCACTGTTAGACACGAGATGCTTTTCTTCTGAATTTCAAACGACATACCATTTTCAGACTATGTAGCTTTTCACATCCATCATAATTTGGTAGTGAAGCTCTTCTGAACATAAAAAATGTCCCTAAACGCTGCAACCGGGCAGCAAATCAAGCGAAAGAACACTACAAAAGTGAAAACTAAAAGAAATAGCCTTTAATAGTACTTATGAGACTGTGCACCTTATTAAATCTAATAAACCCTTTTGCTTGAAGGTTTTCAGTTTCACAACCAGTTCAACGCCAGAAATGAATAATGTAGTGTTTAAAAACTTATTTAAATTAAATAAAGCTTATTTACATAAACACCTATTACTTAAACTTATTAGTTTAACTTATTAAGCTTAACTTAATAACTTAATGAATTATAAATTAATTATCACTTATCAATTAATTAGTCTTACTGATTATAAATTAACTAATTATAAATTAATAACTTAATAAATTACTTTAACTTATTTTAAGTTATTACTTTAACTTATGGCTTATAAACTTAACTTATAAACTTAACTTATAAACTTAACTTATGAACTGAACATATAAACTTAAACTTATAAACTTATTTAAATTAAATAGCCTAACGACTATTGTTAGAATCAAGTGCAATCAAAAACTTTGAATGCACCAAAAAATCTGCCCAATTAGCGTTTATTTTGTTGTCCAATTACTGACGGGAGAAGAACGACTTGATTTGAGACTCTATCAGGAATGTAGCGACAGATGTTTGGCGAAGAATGGACACAGAACGAGCTATAGCACCCCGTTGCGTTAATGACACGTTGTTGAACATTATTGGTCTGCCATGCACACGCGCTTGTAGATCGTCACAGATGTGTTTAGCCTACCGTCAATGCAAGTTAGGTCAACATTGAAACCAGGGCCAGGTCGTATAACGCCAGTTAGCCTTGACTTGCAAGACGCAGGAGAATTAATGTTATGAAGCCAATACTTTGCTAAGATTTGTTAAAATTGAATCGTTTTATATTTGATGGATAGAGAGCACAGACCTACGTCGTAGGCAATATCAGGAAGTGAGGCATCTCTCTGATATTCCCAACCAAGACAATATTAAGGGAATTCTAGACTGCTACATAGAAAAGAACTACAAGCCAATTGCAAATCAAATCAAACCAAAAATGTTTTTATTTCAGACTTTCGTGATAGAACGTTTATATTTATCATAAGTGACTTATCTAAAATGCAGACCTTTTACGAAATTTGCGAAGAACAAGAAAAGAGCGCATTTTTGGTAAAATGTTAATGTGATAATTTAGTTTAGTAAGCTCACGGGGCTATTTTACTCACCAGCTGAAGAACTGCAACTCGGTCCGGATTGAGCCAATTAGGTTAATAATTTAAATTCGTTTTCTCACTTACTATTGAATCACTACACATTAAACAACGCACTACACGCTAAACAACAAAAAACAAAACAAAACTTCATCTAATAATTGTAATCGGAACATCTGAACAAATTCCTTAGCAAAGCACGTCGCAAAGACACAATCAAAACAGAGCAGCCGAGTCAGAAATAGATCCGAGAAGGCCGCTGTCTAAACCGCAGCACAATGCAACAACATTCAATCGAGCACGATCGCTCTAGTAATGATAATACGACCAGCGAAAGCTCGCAAGCGACAGATGGTAACTTGTATGGAGCCCCGGAAATAAGCGCTGAAAGAACGTATTTGGCGAGAAACCGTCGCTGAAAGAATCGTAGTTTAGAGGCCTATGCATACATTGTTCAGACATCTGGGGGCTCATTCACGTAGATATCTTATGACAAGCTTAGTCCTAAGATTGTCTTAAGAGAATCTTCCGCAAATCTTATCTTTTTTATTGGAAACTCCGCACGGTCGCGCGCAAACCGAATGATGACGTCACGGCGGTCGGCGATTGGATTTTATTTGTTTTAAGTTTCAGTTAGGATAAGATTTAAGAAAATCTTAAGAAATGTACGTAAATGAGGCCCCTGGTCGGTGGTTACCATGAAAAGTGAAGAAATTTATATGCACACTCATGCAAGAGCAGTGATGAAAGAAATTGGCTCATGCCTATTATAGCTGGAAAAATTAAGTAGACAATCAAGTATTACATTTAGGAAATTTAAACTGAGACTGCTAAATAATTTGAAAAGTAAAGCAATGGAATGAAGGGCATGAAATGAAGCAAGAAAATTATCAACATTATTGAAATTTGTCAGTAAATTTATCTTCACTTAGTCTTTGTTGAATATTATTCTATGTCACAAGCTCATTGAAAGAAGATCCAGTGTCTTTATTTACCCAGTAAAGTAATCCTCTCTATTATAAAAGAATGTGATGTGCTGGACATTTATGCCTAGATTTTGGTATTTTTTATGATCGAGAGATCTGATTTCTAAAGCAATACCCAGATATCTTGATATTTTAAAAATAAAATTTTGCTTTTTGCATGGGAGTTGGTTCTTTTTAAAAAAAAATCCAATCTAGGGATAGTTTCGGCCATCTAGGTATATTCCATTTTGGTCCAATGGTACAGTACCAGAAGCATGGAATTTGCCATGGACTTGATATCCGTCTGCCATAAGTCCAAGTCTCCCACTTGATGAATGACCTAGTTAGCATTCGCCTGCCATACAGGCAGCGTGCGCCCTGACACTAAATCACTGTTCACATTACAATGATTAGCGCTAATGACACCATACAACCTGCTCATGAAACTGACGTTTACTGGATTGGATATCTCCTTCTCGGCATTCATACATCAATCCCAGTGTCAGAATCGAGATCTTTTGGTGGGGGGCGGGGCGGGGGGGCGAGGGGGAGGCGAGGAGAAAGAGTGGCGCTGCAAGGTGCTCTTACAAAAATGCAGGGGGACGAGCTTGCTCAGAAAATGAGGGTGACCGATTGCTTCAAGATTTTGATCAAAAGATCATGAAAATGAAATCTATGTTAATTTGACCACCGGGACAGGAGAAATCGATGGGTGTTTGAGCAAGAGTGGGTCAGGTTCTCAACTTGTTTCATAATATTTCGTATTTCAAAATAATTAGCAGCGAATCTTTGATTTACATGCTAATATACTTTACTTACCGTATTACAAATATAGTTAGCCAATATATTAAAGCGAATCACTTTTATTAGCTTAAAAACTCGGTTAGCTTATTTAAAAGTTTGATCAAAACACTACATCATTTTTTTAACCAAATCCTATTCTCGAGGAGGACCATGCCTCCCGTGAAGGCCCCTTAAATCTCCCATTGATGATTCCTTCAATCGGAATGCCCGGTGCAATATGGCATAGTACTGGATCACGTCCCGGTAATACACTATCAATCAATGACTGCGTGTAACATGGATTTGTTGCCGAGGCAACGCGTTGGAATCAAACGCGTTGGAAATGTTTGTGCTTCATCATTGTCGTCAGAGAAAATAGCTTCGTTTGATGTCGAATGATAGCGAACAAGATAGGATAGAAGTAGGGCAAGCAAACATCAATACAAGGATCAATGTAAACATCAGGGTGGGGGTAGGAGAGGTTGTCGTAAGAGAAGCCTTCTTATGATCGGTTGGCTGGGGGACGTTGTAGTTTAAGGACCATGTGTAGTAGGCTAACAAAGACTATAATGCAGTCCGGTTCTGCGCAAGAGAGCAGGCACAGGACCCTTCTTCAGTCGCCTGTTACGACTCGACTCTTCCGACCGAGGAGCTCTGAGCTGCAAGCTAATTCTTTGTTTCCCGGCTTGCAGCGGGTCCTTTCTATGATGTAGAAATTATTCTGTGCTACAATAAAAATACATAATAAAATGGTTAATTATTTAAACAAGCAACTACTTTAATACCGCTATTCTGCGAAGTCTTATACCGCAGCAAAAGCACCAACGTCCATACAATATGCTTCCAAAACCATTCATGCAGAAATGCCAGAAATAACGCCTAATTCATCAACTTTGCCTCTTAGTCCTAATTGTCTCAGCGATCGACTCCATCCAAATTTAGCAACCATTCAATTCAACCTGGAGAAGTAATTGGACATTTTGCTACCTTTATAACTAGTCTTTCCGCTAGAGTGCACAACGTTTGCCTTTATCGCAGCGTCCTCAATCGCATAATGATTGCGCCAATGGATTTTGTTCTCCTGGCTTGGTGGGGGACGATAAAATTAATTACTGTAATCTTTAACAAAAATTAATTTCAGTGGAGTGTAAAGTAGCAAAATCGATTGATCTTCATGACTTTCTTTGTAATGTAACAATGCATTTGCAAAGCCAGCAAGCACATTAACGATCAAAATTAAAAAGAATAAGGGCGACCATCGCCTCCAGTTAATATATTAATATAATGCAGGTGGGATCCTATTCTTGAATATCAGTCATACTAGTTGCAATAATTTTTTTTAGGGAATTACATAACGCTTATGGGTATTTTTGAACCTAATTACATGCTACATCTAGAAATCATTCGCATGTCATTCTCTGACAATAAATTATTCGTGTGTCACTGTGTCTTCTTCCCATGAGATTCTGCTTTCTAAAATTCAGACTCATAAAAAAACACCTATCAATAGGGCATAATATTCGAGCAAAAAATTGCCCCGTTTCCTATAATGACGCTTGGAGATACTATAATTGAGCAAACCAATGCCCAGAGAAGAGGAAATTTAAAGCGGTAAGACTTTCCAGTGGAAATAATTGAAGGAAACATCGGTTGAATGTGGGTGAAAGCCTCATATTTGTCACACGACATATCCCATTAGACACGATCTCATTCGGTCGCCGATAATGGCGGCAATTCGCTGCTGCTCCAGAGTAATTTAAAAGTTTACAGAAAAACCGAGGATTAAACCTATGGCAAGCCCTATCAGTATTTGGTCCATATTTAGATATATCTTTAAATATTTGAAGATATCTCTAAATGATTTGAAGATATCTTGAAATCATTTAGAGATATCCTCAAATCAATTGCAGATATCAAGAATTCAATTCTTCATATCAATAAATGCACTCATTTAGATATATCTAGAATTCATTTATTGATATCTGCAGTTCATTTGCAGATATCTTTAAATGATTTCATGATATCTTCAAATCATTTAGAGATACCTTTAAATCGATTATTTGCAGATACATCATTGGCTGACGTTTAAACCAATGGCCATTGGTATAATCAGTAATAAACAGATACTGCGTGCGGTTAACACCGACACAATGTGGCGTTGCACAAGTTAGATTCACATTCACATTTGGGATAACATTTGATTCTAACAGTTCAGCAAATACCGAACATCTGTGTGAAAACAGAAAATTAACAGCAAAAAAGCTACTATAATGATTATTAACAATCAACATAAACGTCTTAATTGATATATTTTAAATTAAGTATTTAAACCTAATTGAAATTGAAATTTTTATAAATCAAAAGTTTTGTTCACAAATTTTTTTTTGTAAATGTTCCTTTGTTCTTAATCTTTACTTTTTTATGTTAAAGTTTATTATAGGCCTTTTACATCAGGACCGTTTCGTCCAAACATTGATGTTTCTGAATATGACTGTGAATCTAACTTGTTGGACGTGATATTGCGAGGATTGCCAGTTAGTTCAATATTTTTCAGCCATTTAAGGTAAAATAAGAAAGCTACAGGGGGACGAGCAGCGGTATCAAGAGCTCCTCCCACCGCTCCTTAAATGAATTTAAGATATCTTTAAATATTTGAAGATATCTAAAAATATTTGCAGATATCTGCAAATAATTGAGGATATCTTCAAATAATTGAAGATATCTTTAAATCATTTGAAGATGTCATCAATTCATTTCTAGATATCTTCAAATGAATTGCAGATATCAATAAATCAATTCAAGATATCTGTAAATCAATTGTTGATATCAGTAATTAGGCAATATTGAAGATATCTGCAAATCTATTAAAGATATCTGTAAATACATTATTAATATCTATAATTGATTTTAAGATATCTATAATTCATCTAAAGATATCTTTATGTATTTGAATATATCTTCAAATAATTGAAGATATCTTCAATTATTTTAAGATATCTCTAAATATGGTCTAAATACTAATAGGGCCTGCCATATAAACCTTGAACGTTGCAGATGTAAGATACTCCGACATCATACATAAAGGAATTATTATCATATAAATATTTTGTTTATGTCGCCTCTTATCCAATAAACGAAAATGAATTTATATAATTATTGTAGCAATTTGGAACGTGATATTATTTACCGCTGAATCAATCAATTAGTTAATTGGATTTATTTTTCAGGTGAGAAACCGTGCCGGATTCTCTTCTAATAAATGTTCTAGCGATTCATGTTTTAGTTTCAGGCCATGCATTCACTGCTTCTTTTGATACAAGGTCTTGTCGAATATAATGATCAATATTAAGTTAAAATCTTTTGGAAATTTAGACTACTGCATACTGTTCATTTGAATCATCATTGGTTAAGGATTTGACTATTATAATAATTAACAATCCAACGTTGTCCTTAAGTTTAATTCAATCAACTGATGCTAACAATAAATATACCATGCAGATAGCATGTGTAGATAAACATAGCAAGGTAAGTCTATGGAGAGGCCGTAGATAATAATTACCACAATTTATATAATCATCCATAGGCTGTGCATGTATCGGTGAAATGACTGAAATCAAAGTATAAAGGCACGTAACACGTTGCACAAATCTCTTGCTTACATGTAGGCTATAATTGTAGTTGATAAATTGTTCTCCGAGAAGAAGAAAATCACAATTAAAAAAAAACTCATTGGGAATCTGAACAAGTTTGCAAGCTATTTTTACACCGGTTATTTTCGCTTAGCAGTGAAACGGCTTGTCAAAATGAAGAAATTGACTGTGACAAGCTGCGAGAACGAGTAATAAATCATTTTCGGTACGTTGTAATATAATTGTTGCTTCGCAGTCAAATGCAATCCTTCTGACATGGGGTCTTGACCGAATTCAAGCCGGGGATAAGTGTTACCAACTTACCACTAAATAAGAATGGAATATCCATAGATTCCGGGTATCTCGACCAAAAATATTCATAGATAGTGTTTTTAAAACAAAATTAAAGTTTTTACAATAATATATAAGGCTTCCATTATAAAATACGCCATTCTAAGAAAAACATCCTGAAATGTCTTGAGATTTAGTTAAAATTAACAGCTTTCAATCACTGAAATATCCATAAATCTAGTGATATATCCCACGCACTGCTGGGGATATGAGAGAAGAGATTCTGATGCGTAGACAATGATAGATTCGTTTTAATATGGAGGTGATCGGTTTTTTATGAAATTACAAGTGGAGAAGTAGGCCTACAAAACCATGCAAATAATTGACAGTGTATTTACAATTTTGTAAAACTTTAGGGACAAAATATGAAAAATATACAAGGACACACAAAATGACAAGTGTATCTAAATTTCTTTTAAAAGAACGTGCAAATATGGCAAAATATACCAAACATACAAATTGACAATGCTAGTAACGGCTGAACTATGGTTGTATTATAAGCCTATTAGTATAAGCTGCTGCTTAATCAATTAAACCGCACGTAAAAATGCAAAAAAAGTTCTGAAAATTACTGTAGTGTTTCACTAAAATGGGGTATCCTAGAGACGTGGTGTCAGTCAGAGCCTTTTTAAAACCGAGCGCAAGAAGTTTCGTATCGCATAATCTCACAACCCAGCGAAGCCTCTTATACTTTAGTACAATGTCTACATATATACAAATCACCCCACATTTTGTAGGGGAAAATTCTTTAGCGGGTTCGCCGAGCCCCCACAAGCCCCCATCCTCCTGAGCGCAGGCTTTCTATTACAATCGCAACGGTCACAAATCTTTTCAGACATTTGCATTTGTTAGTTGTCCACGAGAGCTGCTGCAGTCGGGACAATAAATTACACTTTCCCCAATAGTTAATATCTCCTCGTTCTCAATCACGTTCTGACAAACAATTTCGACTATCTACTCGGACTCGGTGGCGTTATTAACTCCAGGAAATAACACCGTCCTTCCATTACCGCTGGCCCTTGAGACGGTCGCTACTCGGAAAGTGGGTGATCAATAACCGGCGAATCGTGACACAAAAGATTAATATCGATTTTTTGGTCGCGTAATGCGTCGTTGGGGGAAAGGGGTCGACGTTGGCTAATTGTTATCATCAATGACAAAACCCAAAGGCCCAGTTTGATTCGCGTAGCCGACTGATAATACGCAGCACTAATGGCCGCATTCATAAATTTAGGACTTGATATCCATAGGAGGACAAGTCTTGTTGTTAGCCTCATATCCTTATAATCTCATGTCTTAAAATTGTACAATGATAGCCTATACAAGATTTGTTGTCTTTCTCGCGAAAGTGGCAGTTTACATATAGTTTAGATTTGGCTGCAGTGGTTGAATAGTTGACGGAAACGAACACGCGATTGTATAGTCTGCTGCACTTCTCCCGCACCTACGATTCATGCAAATGATGTTTTTTCCATCTCCGTTTGCATGGCGAATTCTTGGAGCGTTACAAGTGCAGTATACATACATACATACATACATAACGATCGATATATATCATGTTATAGTATAATTATAATAACAAAATATCCTTTAAATATTTGCAAACAAACAAAAAAAATAATCAACAAATTAAAATCGAACAAATCATACAAAAAGCCTAACGCTATAACATGTCTTAAGTAAAAAAAAAAAACTGACAAATATATAATAATTGTATTTTGTGGAATATTGGGGAGCGCTACGCAATTCTGGAATTATGCAATGTTATGTAATACCGAATATTCTTCTTCAAGAATATTGTATTTTCCATGAGAGCACTAGTATTGAATGTCAGCATGATCAGTTGATCACACCCCATTACAGCATCCCAAATAGGACGGCAGATGGTGTTGCACCAGAGTGCTGTGTGACAAACAGTCAGGCTGCATTGATAACAACTCGGCAAACTGCAATAAATCCTCACGTTAATGCACTGATCAATGCATACGGCACGCTCCAACAACCCCCAGACTCTCCTCACGTTGGCGCACTGATCAATGCATAAAGCACGCTTCAAATAAAAAGTACAAACCCCAGATCAGACTAGATCAACATGCACGAAATTAGATCACAATTTGATATATTTTTATAAACATAATTTCACCAAATCGATGGTAGCAGCATAGTAAAAAATTAAATCAATCCCAGTAAATAAGATGACATAATATATGCACATAGAAAATCAAGAATACGAATGTAGCAAAACATTTTTTGTTGAACTAATCTAATACACAGTGGCATTCCTTCGCGTGAACGGGAGGGTCGGGGGTGTTGACGAAAACGTTTCCCCTCCTGTACAGGATTCAAAACCGGGGAAGGGAAGGGGTGCTGAATGCTGACGGAGGCTTTATCCATCCCGTGCAGAACTGACGACCATGGGGAGGGCTGATGAAAGTTTGTGAGATCATTCTTAACGGTGCTTTACTTACAGAGTATCGCATTGGTTTTCTTACAGCTGCATATCTCCCATACACATCCATGTCCCGTACACAGTTCAACATTTAGACCTACCACCACGCATCTTCATTTACATGTACAATAGAACATTTCGTGCGCACACAACAGCGCATCAAAACACGCCCTGCGGACAAGAACATCAAAACACTAATCTCCTTTACACTCCACCGCATTCACTCTGCATTGCAAATACGCACCCGGTAGTCGTGCGCATCCATTCCTCGGGTTTCAATCTTCGGATGAAGATTATTCCAACCAGGTCCGAGCAAATTCAAACTGCGATTCGTTTGTCTAAATCCAAAAAATGCTGCGGTGCCTTCCAATGAAAGTAACGATCTCAGGCTCTCAGCTGTTCTACAGTTCTATAGTTGTGCTTATTCGGAGAGCAGCTATAGTTTGCCTATTAAGACATTGCGAATATTTTTGCGTACAAAAACGTTTAAAAGCCTTGCGCAAAATGTGCAGGCTAATCACGTTCAATTCAACAATTCTTCCTAGACTACCCCGATGGGGCCTAGTCTATTTTCTGCCCCCAAACAGCATTGTAATATTATAATCCGAAGTTCCGAACCAGTAATTATGAACAATCTACAATGTACACGTGCGTCTACGTCCAATCTGTTCCCCCACTCAACGTTCAAGTCCATTCCAGTTTCTCTAGTCTAAAATGTGGCGCGATGATGCCAGGCAAAGACATGATTATCCTGCTAAAACTCATGAGACACATCACAGCACGCATCTAAATCCATACATCCTTTGATTTCATCGAGTTCATAGAATGCCAGCATCTCATTGACGAAGCGACAATCTCAGTGACATCGAAGACGATGTCCCATTAACTTAACTGCTACCAAGGTTGTACGATGTTCGGTACCTATAATGTGGCAGAGGCTGACAGGCCGCAGTGATACAGTGTAGGCTATCCATCGCCTGCCGACTTGCAATATTCAAGATTCGCTGCTAACTAAACTAGGTTACAATGCGGTGAGCCTATCGATACAGGCTATAGTGGCGCAGGGCTACTCGCGCGCGGACAGTTCAGCGTGTGGAAATTTTGGTATATTCGGCAGGAGACGGAGACGCCGCTGTTTGATTGCCTGATCCGTGATTGCGCGTTAAAACTTAAAACTGCTGTCACTTTTCAAGCGTAAGGCCTCCTTTCTACGATGCATATTTTGCGCATGCAATTTAGCAAGCAACCATGTTAAGAAAATTACAATGTAAAATGTCCTTAACTGAGTTTCATGCAAGCCGTGCATGAAATCAAGTAAAGAAACAAGCCGTGCATGAAACCCAGTTAAGGAAATCGCTGTCATGACAACAGTCGTCCGTCCGCCTTAACACGGTTGTATGCAAAATTGCATGCAAAATATGCATGGTTAAAAGAGACCTCGACGGATGATCAACGTCATGAATGCCAGTATGATGAACGCGTTTCCAGTCGAGGTGCATTATACCCCACGCTTTATATCTGCGGGTCACGTGGATAGAACCAAGTCTTCTGTCGAGTCTACGCGAACAAAGAGGACACTTTGAACATAGGACTTCGTGACTGAATTTTTAGACTGCTTGTTGTCACTAGACTGTTCTTATCCGGAGAGCAGTTTTAGTTTCGCTATTAAAACATTGCGAATATTTTTACTTACAACATACGTACGCATAATGTTGAAAATTTAATTTATTCGGTACTTCTTTTTCAAACGTGAATCATTTGACAAAATCACTCACATTTACATGTAGATACAAATTGGCGTTGTTATAGCTGCAGCAATGTTGTTGTGTGTACAATTTCAGATCAATTTGGAAACCGTTGACTGAGTTATGACAACGTTTGAGTGGTTCAGTTTTTATGGGGACAAGATGTAGTTTTCTGCCTTGATGATGAATAAAATATTGTATAGAGGCCTGATATAGGCCGGCTTATATCAGTGGTTCTCAAACTTTTGCTTCGGCGGGCCACATTTTCGTTTTCACTAATCTTTGAGGGTCATTTTTGGCTTCGGTCGCGTAAAGGGTGGCGGGTGCTGACAAATTTTCAAGGCCTTTCTTTATATTCATTGTTCGTTTTTAACTCCTGCTACGCCTACCCGTTTCCAAATTTGGCGTACAAATATAACAAATTTTGTTTTAGGCGCATAGTGCGCCTAAAACAAAATTTGCTATATTTGCCTACTAAAATTAACCCTGCACATACCCTCCCAAAACAAATCGCCAAAAACGCAATACCAAGCCTACCAACATCGCCACGGGCCACAGTAGCCTTATCGGCAGGAGTTCCGCGGGCCAAAGTAGCAACACTTCAGCGGGCCGCATGAAGTCTTCGAGGGTCCCTTTTGGCCCGTGGGCCTCACTTTGAGAACCCCTGGCCTACAATTCATATATATATATATATATATATATCACGTTGCTAGGACTATGCGCTTCATATCAGTAAGACAAGGTTCAATATTATCGCCTACAATACTTACAAAGGAGTTTCTATGGAAGCCAGGATTGTGCCACAGCAGCATCAGTCAAGTACGCCTATAGTCCACAGCTGAGTGCTTCAGCAGCTAGCTCTTTGATGAATGCTGGCATTATATTTATTCAGCCGAGAGAGTGCTTTTATGAATGATCGGATTAGTCGACGAGTCTCACACAAAGCCTACACACAGTGTTGCGTCGATGGATAAAAGCAGAAAATGTCCGCATGCGTTAGCATTGTCACAAGATGCAAAGAACAATAATTTTTCTCGGCCCTTACAGTTTTAAGAAGCTTGTTACTGGAGAAGAATTAGCCGACAATGTCATTTAAGAACACATCCCTTAGGCAAAACCCACATGATTTCCACATGTGACCCACATGTAAGTCACGTGTGAAAATCATGGGATTCATACGTTGGAACAACCACATGATTTCCACATGTGACTCACATGTGATCCCCATGTGAGTCACATGTGAGTCACATAAGGTCACACGTGGAAATTTCTGTTCACATGTGATGCACATGTGGATTTATGTGGTTCTACATGTGAACCAAATGTGGTTCCACATGTGACCATACAAGGATTTGGAACAGAACACCCACATGAAACCACACGTGACTCACATGTGAGTCACATGTGAGTCACGTGTGGGTCACATGTGGGTTTTCCGTAAGGGATCGATCACGCAATATAATATCTAATTAATAAGTCTCACATAAGTCTCAATATATACATAGTATATTGCAATTATTGCATCAAACTTAACCAGCAAATAAATAGTAAGTTAATAATTTAAACTAATGTTATAGAATTGATGCGAATTCAAGTGTGGACTACTCTTGACAAGTTTCATAGTATTTCACATTTCAGACCGCTCAGAACTCGTCTGTATGCGGTAACATTATAACATTCTGATGATGATGAATGCAAGAAAATTACGCCAGAATATACATTATAATTACAACCTCTTTACATCACGCATTCAGAACGGGACACCAAATATAATAGAAATTAAACAACAATTGACCCGCATTCTGAAAAAGGTTACATCAGGGCCATTCAGAGCTTCCGATAGCCGACGTCGCGGCATTCATGACGCCAGAAAATTTGACTGGCGCCACAAATTTGCGCCCCCTGCGCCTTGGACTATCAAAAACCGTACCCTCGTCGTCATCAAACGCCAGATTTCAAAGGTCTCGGCGTCACTGTGAAGGTGCTTTCACATTAGGTCGTCAGGGCTCTCTTCCCGGAAGAATTCTCACCGCAAGACACCCGGAATCTGATTGAAAGACCTGATGTTGCTCACATCAGGTCTTACAATCGGACACTCGTCTTCAGCGACGACGCATCATCCCACAAGATGCATCTTCCTTTCAAGTGATGCTTATATGTCATATACAGGGTGGTTAATGGGAAGACGATGCATGCATCATTCCGGAAGCGCTGTCTTCCCGCAAGACGCGTCATCATGGCCTCCTTCCCGCGAAGACCGTTCTTCCCGCAAGACAGCTGGAAGAACAGCCCGGACGACCAAAAAACGAAAGAAAGCGTGAAACCATCTTAATTGAATTACATTATAATTATGGTACGTTAGTAGTCCTCTGGCTGCGACGCAAAAAAAAAGGTATTAGCGTCTAGAGACAACAAACGCCAGAGTCTTGTTGTCTGTGGACACCATGGTCTTCATTTATTGGCGTCGCTGGAAGAAAAAAGCTTAACGGAAGCCCCGAATAACATGATAGTACAGCATGATATATAATTTTATATACCGATACTGTAAGCAAATGCATGGAGGAACGCCAGAAGCATTGCACCCTTTTCTATCCGTGGGGAACACGTGCAATCAGTGCATGTTCCTGCCAAAATATTTCAAGTTTCATTTATCCTGTAGGGACGGATTCAGGGGGGGATGCATCCCCCCACAAGCATAACAAAGTTTTTTTGTGGTGGAAAATTGTTTTTATAACAGTGGCAGATGTAACAATGAGTGGTGTAAAAATGTATGATGCATGCAATATTGTGAAATAAAGGTAGAGCATATTAGGCCTAAGTTAAATGTAAGAGAAGGATTGTCTGTATGTACGTATGTATATTGCACTTGTAACGCACCAAAAATATGTCATGCAAGCGGAGATCGAAAGAAAACGTAATTTGCTTGAATCGTAGGTGCGGGAGAAGTGCAGCAGACGCAGTCTGGAAACATGGTTTTGACTTGTAGAGGCACAAAAACTAAAAAAAATTTGTCCGCACCCCCCCCCCTCCTGAGTTCGTTTCGGAGGGAAAATCTAGTAAACATATACAACCGCTATAGATATTCATCCCCCCCCCCCCACACCAACGAATCCTGGATCCGCCCTTGCTATTCTGCGACACTATCTTGCAGTTAAAATAAGATGATTCCAGTTTGTGCACAAGCACGCTTGCAACGTGAGAAACTCATCTAAAAATGTTCACTAGCCTACCTGTAATGCTTTGGCTGTTTTGTGTATTACTAAATTTCTACCGCAGAGACAGGAGTCGACCAAAGCGAGTCTAGAAGTGCCCGCCCATATGCCTGAACAGTTGCCGGCCACGCCCTCTAGCCCACTAATCTAAATATAGATCGGCTAAATATAGCTCGAGGTTAGGGCGTAGAGGTTAGGGTTAGGATCCCGTTAGAGTCAGCGAGTTAGCGTTAGGGCTGCGTTAGGGTTAGGGCTGGGTTAGTGGTTGAGGATTTGGAGTAATTGGCTAGAGTGGGCGTGGTGCCAGCTAGGCAGGCAACTGGGCAAGCGGCTATAGACCCCCTTGTAGAGACAATACACTAGGTCTGACTAGGCCACATAATGTTTCTAGCATGCAGATCGTTGAATCACAGGACGGATGAAGTCTCTAAGATACAGTTCAGTTGTACGCTCATATGTATATCAGACGCATCGACCGTAAAGACTATTATGCGTACATTTAAAACCTAAAGTTTAAGAATTAAAATTTTGGTAATTCAAAATTTGAACAGAAAATAAAA
Source organism: Chamaedrilus cognettii (assembly GCA_034695025.1). Classification (NCBI taxonomy): domain Eukaryota; kingdom Metazoa; phylum Annelida; class Clitellata; order Enchytraeida; family Enchytraeidae; genus Chamaedrilus; species Chamaedrilus cognettii. Next base: position 924 of record JAQIWG010003796.1, on the reverse strand, counting down.
TGCAAACGTTAAAAATGTACTCAAGTTTCAAAAGTCGTGAAGGGTTGTTCTAAGAGGATTACCAAACTGTACGTGAAAATCAATTCTTGAGAAAACAGATGAAAAATCCGACTATCGAACACAGTAGCAGCAAGCACACTCGTCAGCTTAAGTCTAAGCCATGAAATCAACGTTTTAACATCCTCAGTTCACCGTAAATTAATGAAACCTTGACAACCGCTCAAGATATGCAAAATTAAATTTCATAACAAAACTACAATTAACTTAATTTAAAATAATATTACAGTTCAAAAAAAACCGCAACTCAAGGATCAATATGTACTTAGTGCTCACGGATCGTAGGAGCACCTCCCCGCATGCGCATTTGAATGTTAATTTAAATGCATTATCAATCAAATATAACCATAAATTAACTATTCTAACCCTAAATCTAAACCTAACTCATACCCTACCTAACTCTAACAAAATTCTATTCTAAACCAAAGTAAAACTGAATCTAACGTCAAAAATTCTATTCAAATTAGGGTGCAGGCGCGGTGAGCATCTGAAAATTACTATAGCATATATTACGATCTTTGAGCCGCTTCTCAATGTGATCATATATACAGGGTGCGTTAAAAAAAATACCCCCCTAGCAGATTCGCGATAACTCAGCTAAAAATTAATATTTGAAATGAAATGAAATTAACCAATAAATTCATTTTTGCTTCATCTTTTCAGGGATTGTAGCTGAGATGATTTGACACAAGTTCTGAAAATTTCACTTGAAAATCTGCTTGTATTCAAAAGTTATGAAACTTCTGCCAAAAAAAGTTTGAAAGGCGTTTTAACTAACACAGTGATGCCCGCAAATAGCATTTTGATGCCTGCAGATCTCCGAAATTCGTCGCTAAACTGGCAGGACCTATTTTGCCAGACTACCAT
>JAQIWG010003795.1:0-17188 GCA_034695025.1 Chamaedrilus cognettii | reverse complement strand
CACCAAATTTCAGCAAAATTGGAGGTGGTCATGTCAGAATTTAATTAAAAATTGGTTGATTTGACATGGAATGCCCCAAATTTGTGATCCACCTGCTCAAATTTAGTGTCGATATCTTCAAAACTCTGCAAATGCATTGTGGCAAACATACACACACACACGGAAATCCTTGCTTATAGATATAGACATGTGCATTATCCTACAGTCGGCTTATGGTGCCCCACACGCGCCTGCATCCCCCAGTCAGTCTACGATATCCCATACGTGTCTGGTATCCCCCAGCCAGTCTACGGTGCTCCATAAGTGCCTGTATCCTACAGCCAGTCTACAGTGGTCCATACGTGCCTGTATCCTACAGCCAGTCCATGGTACCCTAAACATGCCTATATCCCCCAGGCAGTCTACGGTTCCCCATTCATGCCTGTATCTTGCAGTCGGTAAAGGGTGCGAGGCCGCTGATGTTGTACTCGTGCGTGCCCGCCCCCAGGTCAAAGGTCGCGGAGGGGGCGTCAACCCGGCGCAGCTGGTAGCCCGTCACGAGCCCGTGGGCGGGACGGGGGGGGGACCATGTGACCAGGAGACTGTCCACCAGCGACACAGCGATGGAGACGTCTGCCGGGGCCAGCGGCACTGAAACACACGTAGATACAATGCATCGGCTGTCATTCAAGGCCAGACTGTAACATCTAGAAACACTGGAACAGTCTACGTGCTCATCTTTCATCAGCTCAGCAAACATCAAAAATGTTATAGAAAACATTGATGAAAAGAAAATGATCTTGAAACCTGAAGAAAAAAGTTGCAAGAGAACCCATTTATGCCGAGATAGGGGAGCGCTCCAGAGTGCTCTGCACTCATGCCTTCCGCAGTAAGACCAGGTAAGGTCAGGGGTCAGGATAGCATCTCAGAGTATTCATACTCCCTACAGTAAGGTCAAGCAGGGTCAGGGTAGCGCCACAGTGTATTCACTCTCTACAGAAAGAGAAGACTGAGTGAATCAGACACGTGGAACGTATGAATGTGGAATATAATTGGGTATCAGCATGTAGATATAATACTGTGGAGGACAAAGTAGGGAAGGGGAAGGAAACACGACGGGAGATAGTCGAGAGCGATATGAACGAGCGACGATTGATGTAAGAGATGGCAAAGAATCAGGGGTTCAAATTCGGGGGTCTCATCTTGGGAAACGTCTAACTTGTGCTAGCACGAAAAAGTGGATGATGATGATGATGTCAGGTAGAATCAGGGTAGCGCCCCAGTGTGCTCACACACTCTACAGTATCAACTAAAGTCAGAGGTCATGGTACTCATGCCCCACCAGTGAGGTCAGGCAGGGTCAGAGGTTGGGGTACTCACTCCCCTCGAGGGTGCTGAACTCTACGCGGGCCCTTGCCCCCACAAACTCGTGGTTCCTCGCCCACGCCTCGGCGCTGTAGCGCGACCACGGCACCAGGCCCATCACCCTCACGCTCGTCCCGTTCGTCTCCCCGCCCACGCTCTCCTCCTCTTGTTCTGGTTCTTGTTCTCCCGCCGCCGCGCCCACAGACGGGCCGAGACGAACGGCGCGATAGGCGTAGCCGAGGAAGCGACCGTTGTAGCGCTTACAGTCGGTGGGCGCCCAGAGGAGGAGCGCGGCGGTCGAGTCAACTTGCTGCACTACCAGCTGCTCCACCGGGGGTGGCGCTACACACAGCGCAACACGGGGGGGCGCTACACACCCTGCAGCCAGGGGGCGAGCTAGACACCATGCAGCAGGGCAGCACTACACACAACACAGCAGGGCAGCGTAGCGCTGCCCTGCTGCAACACCATGCAACCAGGGAGCGGAACACACCATGCAACCAGGGGGGGCGCCACACAATATGCAGCAGGGCGGCGCTACACACCACGCAATCAGGGGGGCGTTACCCATCACGCAACCAGGGCAGCGCTACACACCACGCAATCAGGGGGGGTGTTACACACCACGCAATTAGGGGGTTGCTACATGAAACGGAATCAGGGGGCGCTACACACACATGGGTCTATGACTCATGTATGAGTGCGGTGTATGCATGACTCACATATGGGTGCAGTGTATGCATCACTCACATATGGGTGCGGAGGATGCATCACTCACGTATGGGTGCGGTGGATGCATCACTCATGTATGGGTGTAGTGGATGCATCACTCACGTAGCGGTGCGGTAGTAGCGGAGATGGTCGCCACCTGGCCCCTCCCCGCGCTCGTCTGCGCACACACACGCAGCGCGTACGACCGGTACGGCGCAAGCTCTGTCAGCAGCAGCTCAGTCTCATTCACGTCCATCATCGGGCTCCACGGAGGGACTGCCCCTCCCCCTGCCGCCCCTGCCCCCCCGGGGATGGGACAGTCGGTCTGGCGGGTCTCGCGCGTGCGCACGAGATAGTACTGGACAGGGCTGGGGCTGACGAGTGGGGGCCGCCAGCGCACGGTGAGGGCCGAGCCCCCTGAGGGGAGAGAGAGGGGCGCAGCCGTGAGTGCCTGCACCCGCCCCGACTCTGAACAAATGATCAGCAATGGGCGCTCAACTCCCGCACATTAATACAATATACCCTTAACCACTACAACATAGCGAGGCGCTGTGGTTTAGCGGTTAGGGATATATGCAGCATGCATACAAGTTACAACGATGACTAATGGAATACACATCTGATACAGTCAGCGGGTTATACAGGTTAATCGACTGTCGCAGGTGTTTACACTGACAGAGACAAGACTGAGGCTTCAACACAGCAACGCCAGCTATCGCCTTATGTCTTTCAGTAGAAAGAAAGAAGAAGACAAAAAGGGCGCAACACAACGCATGCTCTCATCTCTGTCAGTAGAGAGAAAGAAGAAAAAGGGGGCAACAGAACTCACTGCCAACGTAGATGACCTCGGTGATGTCGCCCTCTAGCAGGGCATTGTTGAGCAGCGACACCCCTATAGACAGATTCAGGAAGGGGTTCACCCGCGGGATGGTCACCCGGTGAACCTCCACCGACTGCAGCAAGGTCCAAGTCTCGGCGGGACCCCCCGGGGAGGCGGAGCCTGAGGGGGGGCCCTCCGACGTGAGGCGCGTGTAGACGTTGCAGCGGCGCAAGGACATACAGTTGAACTTGTCCAACGATGGTAACTGCAGATACAGGATAACCTATAGTACTGCGATATTGGTCAGAAGTAGGTCCACTGTAGACACATGCTTGAGTACAGCACTGCGCAGTTCGTCAGATATAGGCTAACTGTGGATGCATGGCAGAGCATCACGATATCGGTCAGAATTAGGTCAGCTGCAGACAGCCCATAGCACTGCACTGTTCGTAAGAAGTAGTCACTGCAGATACACGACAACCTACAGCATTCATCATCATTTCCGTTTTCATTTATTTCTGCATGCTGGCACACATCTGACCCTCACTCCGCTCACCTTACAGTCTACGATCATGTTCAACATCTCAGCCCCCCCAATAGGCTCCGGTGAATTTTTAAACGTCGGAGTCAAGCCCTATAGTGCAGGAATTGTGGTGCGGCGGACGGGAGGCAACGCGCACTCAAAGGTACATGGCGAATGCACGGGGACATCAACAAGGGCCACCATCAGCCCTCCATCCCTCCGGGGTCGGTAACACTGAGTAGTTGAAGCGGTCCAGTGAAGCAGGGCCAACTTCTGCAACTGACCGGGGTTGTCCCTGAGCACTGCACAGCTGACTTAAGCGACACAGGACTACATCAATCATCGACTGGCACTACAATGACCTCATGTGTCGCTGTGGCGTTAAACAACACAAAACGAAACAAGATCTCAGCATTAATTGATGCAACAGACCCTCATTCCGCTCACCTTCCAGTCGACGGAGAGTGAGATTCTCTCGTCAGCCCCCTCCTCTCCCTCCCCTATTTCCTCGTCGTTGTCATCGTCGAGCTCGTTCCACCCCACGCCCGCCGACCGGTCGGGGCCGGGCACGATTCTCAACTTAAGCGCGAGGGGGCCCGACAGGGGCTCTGAGCGGCGGCAAAACTAATTCTTTTTCCCCAACACAATCACCCCCTGCAGGCCGGGGAACAAAAAATTGGATTGCAGCTCAGAGCTCCCCGGGCGAGTCCTAGACCCCATGTGGTCTTACTTTATGGGGCATGAGTACTGAGTACTAGGGGCTAACGGCGCTGGCCTATCCTGACATAACGTAATCTGAAATAAAATTTCTTGGTTCTCTGTCAAAGTTTTCTTCAGGTTTAAAGATCAGTTGCCCTTTCTCAATGTTCTCTTTCGCATTTTTGAGGTATGCCTATTGCCTACGGTGCCGTTAAACAACGACACTGGCGCTTGTCACCGACAAATTTATGCAACGAAGTGATGGGGATCAATGTATTCACTGTGGTAGTTGTTGTTGTGTTAGCCCCTTGCGGGAAAGCCCCTTGTGGGGAAAAGGTGATGCCCCATTTCACCAGCTGATGGTCACTGGTGGTGGTTCCATTGTATCTGGTAGGCATCGTAAGAACACTTGTGGCTGACGAATTTAAACCACCATTGCCAATGATATATAGATCATAGATAGGCCATAGATACATGGATCATAGATACATAGATCATAGATATATAGATCATAGATATATAGATCATAGATATATAGATCACTCACTAGAACTGACCGCCTGGCTAAATGAAGCCGATTTGATGACAAGCAATGCAATTACATTGCATTGCTAACCGTAGAATTACTATTGTTATTCAATAACCGTTCAATTACACAACCGTACATACGGAAATGTAATTAAAATATTATACAACATTATCCGCAATTTTTTTAGATGTTGTTAAACAGTATACAATCAAACTATCTTCTCATTTGCGGCGCTGCAGTTATTTCAAACACCAACACCAAAGACAGGCTGCGGCTGCAGAGAAAAGTTTAATGTCGATACATAAAATAAAGAAGAAAAGAATGCGTGAGCGTACTGGCACAAGTGTTGAAGACCGCGGAGGGGGAGGCGACCCCCTCGTGCCCGCCCTGATGCACCGCGGCCACCCTGAACTGGTACCCCCTCCCCTGCTCCAGCCCCGCCGCCACCGCCGATCTCCGCGCCGCGCTCATTGGCTGCAGCGTTGTCCAATCAGAGTCGAGCGAGTCAGCGCCGCCGGGTGGCGCGGGGCTCGGCCTGTAGTAGGCGACGTACGAGCGGATCGGTCCCGAGCCCTTGTCATTGTTCGACTTCCACTCGCGCCACTTGATCGTTATTGAGGTCGCGTTGCGCGTCTCGAGCTCAGGGGCGCGCGTCATCACCGGGAGCTCTGTTGAGCAACAAGATGCAGGTCATCACCAGCAGCTCTGTAGGGCCATAAGACACAGGTTTTACACCAGGAGCTATGTTATGTAATTCTATACTAGTCATCACCAAAAGTGTTGTAGAGTTAGCCAATCACATGTAATCCTTCATTTAGCAATCACGCAATCTATCGTTTAGCCAATTAATCCGTACACTGGAGCTCTGAGCTAAGCGCTGGCTACGATCTTGCAAGTTAAGCGACGTCGAGCCGAATGCCGTCAGTGAGTGAACGGTGTGCGAGTGAGGACACGCCACGAGCTCCAATCTGATTCTGGTCGTGGGCTGACCAGCTGCTTTCCTACCCTGTTCATGCGTAATTCTCTGTGTTGCGTGTCCAATTAATCGGCTGAAGGGATAATAGAAAGAAGTCAGCACGCATGAATATAATGAAACATTCCAATGATCCACGACGCTGGCTGCCTGTGGCGCCTGAAATAAAAGGCTACGTATGGCATTGGATCAACACCATCTTCAAGACGATAGCTGGCGTTGCTGTACTAAAGTCCCGACCTTGTCTCTGTGAGTGTAAACACCTGCAACAGTCGGTTGACCTGTACAACCCGCAGACTGTACCGGTGCAGCCCAGGGTCACCATTGCAACTTGTATGCGGCATGTCATACTTAAAAAAAAAACAAAAAATAATAATAATAATAATAAAATACAGGCCATCATCGGCTGACTCCCTATTCCAAATATGGACGGCATATAGCCTCTTTGTCGCAATTCCACGTTCAGATGGCAAGTACTAGGGCTCGCCATCTATATGACAAACCTTCGTAAGCGGAGAATCATCAATATTTCTAGTGGGAGTTAATATCCACGAGATTGTTAAGCGTTTTCAGTATAGAAACATTCCCCATCAACACACACCAAGTTCTTCAAAATGCCTGGGTCGAATCAGGGTTAAAAATAATTTTCAACCGCCAAGAAAGTTAATATTGACATGAATATTCTCACAGAGACTCAGAAAAGCTTGATCGCAGATTACATTTTACCATAAAATGCATGGTGACGCCATAAAATATTTGTCAATTCTCAAAACCATTCAAATAAAAAAATGCAAAGTGACTTTTTAGACATGTTTCAAGAAAGTACCGACAGAGAAGAATGACACTTTATTTAGAATAATGTAATTAAGTTCAAGACTATACATCGCAAAAATTCTTTATTAGACGGTGGTTGATCAAAGTCTGTCAAAATCTTAGCCTATTCCAGAGAGTGTTGTCCACTGAGCGGCGCACGTACGTATCTGACAGCTGTCGCCCCCATATCCCGCCCGGCAGCCCGAGCTACAGCGCCCGCTGTCCTTGTCGCACGCCTCTCGCTCATCCAGACAGGTGCACGCCTGCTCACAGTTGGGTCCAAACTGACCGTCCACGCACTCTGCACACATGCACAGCATGGGTGCGTCAGTACCGAGCACCGGTGGTATGCATCAGTACCGGTGACCGGTAAGATGCATCAGTACCGGTGACCGGTAGGATGCATCAGTACCAGTGACCGGTAGGACGTATAAGTACCGGTGACCGGTAGGATGCATCACCACCAGTTACCGGTAGGATGCATCACCACCAGTTACCGGTAGAATGCATCAGTACTGGAAACCGGTAGGACGCATCAGTACTGGTCACTGGTACGACGCATCAGTACCAGTCACCGGTACGATGCATCAGTACCGATCACTGGTAGGATGCACCAGTACTGGTGACCGATAGGACGCATCAATACGAGTGACCGGTAGGATGCATCAGTACCGGTGACCGGTAAGACGCATCAGTATGGGTCACCGATAGGATGCATATTACCGGTCACCGGTAGGAGACAGTAAATCTCTATCTACTTACCCGTCTGACAGTTGGGCCCTATCCACTCACCTGTCCGACAGTTGGGCCCTATCCACTCACCTCTCTGACAGTCGACCTTATCCATTCAAATGTCTAACAATCGGGCCCAATCCACTCACCTGTCTGACAGTCGGGCCCTATCCAGCCACGTGCACACCCAGACTCGCAGGCGCCGCTCTGTTTGTCGCACACGTCCTGAGGACTGCTGCAGTGACACACCGCGTCACAGAACACGCCAAACTGGCCGTCCACACACTCTGCACACACAGACAAACAGTAGTCAATGACAAGGCAAATATAAAGGCACTTCTGCTATTTTTAATAATAAATATAATACATATAATCACCGTTTTTGACATCCATTCTAATGCGCTACAGGCAAGCCTAAAGCCTATAATGCGGTGTCCATGTTAACACAAGTTAAACGTTTATACTGAAGCCGGATCTTTTATGACCGGATACCCATCTGGTCGCCAAGCAGAATTATAAATTACCCTGGACGATGCTTTTCAGCCAGCGACACTTACGTGCTTAACAGCCTTGCTGAAGGGCATGTTACGTATGGTTTCTAGTTTCCGATGCCAGGACTTGAATCTATGCCTCTGGACTCCCAGTCCGACGCCTTAACCATCACACTGTCGAAAACGAAGCGTTGTGGCCGAGTGGTCTGTCGCGGAGCTCAAATTACGGGCTCGACGGCGCATCGGTTCGAATTATAACTGCAGCAAAGATTTTTGAGTCACTTCATACAACCTTGGCAAAGGTAGTCTTAGCTCGTCAGCCCTGCAAATAATCATCCATCAGGGTGGAGTGCAGGAGAGAATTTGAAGTTGAAGTAAAGAAGTAGCACTTCACTGCGGTGCAATGGGGAAATGAACTCTTACACTTCTCCTTAAGTTCAAACAGTGCGTGTGTGCCCCTCTTTCTCACCCTGACAGCCCGGTCCGGTCCACTGTCGGTGACACCCCGACTGACACTCCCCGGTCAGGCGGTGACAGCTCTCGCCCGTGTCAGCGCAGTGGCACTCGGTGACACAGTTGACGCCATAGCGAAATCTTGGACAGTCTACAGTCAGAAAAATTAGTGCAACACAAAAAACACAGCGACGCACGATAGGCATTGTACCATGATAGTCACTCGCACATAATTCACCATAGTCATGTACCGGCGCAGCACAGTACTAACTAACTAACCGCCTTTTTTCATCTATTTCAATGTCCATGTTTTGACACAGGTTTAGACCTATGCGCCCTTGCGAGGACTGCAGAAGCTGGATTTTTATGACCGGATGCCCTTCCTGACGCCAACCAAATAAATAATTATCTGGCACAACCAATAGCAGCTGGCGACACTTGTGTGTTTAACAGCTTGCTGAAGGGCCTGTAACACAATGGTTTTTGATAGTTGCCGGCGCCAGACTTGTTTATTGGCCATAAACCCTGGCAGCACCGTACTACTTTAACACAACGGATATAAAATATATTTCACTGCACACACAATTCACCACACACGGTGCATAACTCATCACACACACAATTCACCGCACACTCACCGCACTGGCACAGCATCGCACAATATTCACTATACACGTTCACCATACATCACCACACACACATAAATCACCATACACATAACTCACCACATACACAACACACCACACATATCACGTACCACACACACAAACGACCACACACACCACTCACCGCACACACACCACTCACCGCACACACAAATCACTACACACACCACTCACCACACACACTCACTGCACTGGAGCAAGCAGTGTGCAGAACTCACCGCACACACACACCTCACCGCACACACACCACTCACTGCACACTCACCGCACTGGCGCATTGTGCAGAACTGACCACACACACACACTCACCGCACACACAGACACCGGACACACCAACACATACACTCATCGCACACACACCACACAGGCACACACACACAACTCACACCGGACACACACCACTGACCACACACTCACCGCAAGCACTCACTGCACTATCACAGCGTGCAGAACTCAATACACACACACAACTCACCACACACACTCACCGCATTGGCGCAGCGAGCAGAAATCCCACTTCTTCTGGTTGCCGTGGATGAAGTGGTAGCACCAGGTGCGCTGCTCGAGTGGCTTGGGGTTGCGACAGAAGTTGGCCGCCGCGGAAACGTCAAGATCAGCGAAGTGGTCGGAGGGGTAGGCGCGCTGGAGGGCCCACGCCTCGCATCGCCGCCCCGTGTTGGTTGTCGACTTGCCCCCGCGGTAGTGGACCCCCGGGGGGTCGTTATACGTACACTCATTGTCTGCGGGTGCGCAAGGTATAAAGGGCATCACCGGGAGCTTTGCTGATCTGTTTTATATATAGGTTAGCCCCAGGAGCTCGGTTGAGCCATTATATATTGGTCATTGCCTTGCCCCTGCGGTAGTTGACCCCCGCGGGGTCGTTACGTACATTCATTGTCTGCGGGCATACAGGGAGCACAGAAGGGGTGAACCGAAGGCTATGTGGGTATGCTAAGGCGACACAGAATAAAATGAGCATGTTCCGACGAGACAAATCCAGGACAAAGGATGAAAAGAAGGCAATGAGGGTGTAACAAGAAGACACATACAAAAGAAAGAGTGAACAGAAGGCTATGATGGTGTGTTAAGCACTGAGCAGACAGACACAATGAGAGGGGTAAACAGCAGACGAGGGTGTACCGAGGAGACAACCGACGCCCCAGGTGCCGGTGACGCAGCCGTCCTGACATTCCCCCGTCCACCGGTTGCATTGTTGCCCCCCCTCGCAGTGACAGCGGAATTTGCACTCCCAGCCAAAGTAGCCGAGCTTGCAGCCTGTGACACACCGGCAGATGTAAAAGAAAAATTCTACAATTTAAAAGACACACAAACATCAAGCTTCTCTTGTTGATGGCGATTTTCGGAGTTAAAGGACCGTGTGTAGCGCGGCAAAGTGGTACAGTCGTTAAGGCGTTGTACAGAGTCCAGAGGATCAGGGTTCAAGTCCCGGCGCTGGCAACTATGAAACCATGCGCTACATGGCTACACGCTTCAGCAAGGCTGCTAAACACGCAAGTGTCACTAGCTGCTAACCCCGTGCCTGATAAGTATTTATTTGGTTGGCGTCAGAAACGGAATACGGCCGTAAAATCCCAGATCCAGCAGTCCTCACAAAGGCTGCTGAGTTGTGGACTATTAACGCCATTAACACTAAATTACTACCACAATGACGTGTCCGTGGATGCAAATGGCTTACCCCTGCGTGGCGGGGAATACGACCATAAATAAAGAGAGAGAGAGAGAAAAACCTCTTTGGAACGTAAGATTTGCTCCTTTTCTAAGGGGAGATGAAAACTTAAAACATATTGCATTTTCCGGCGCCCTTAATTCAATGAATATGTATGAATTTAATAATCTTCAACTTAATGACGGCACAGTTGATGCTCTTACGCGTGTCGTCACGCCTGTGCATCATTTGAATCAACTCCGTTCGCCCGTCTTGAATTAGATCTCAGGCAGATGACTCTTGGGAAATGAACATTGTTTTATTCGCTTTAGTTTATAAAATTTATATAATTTCCATAACCTTAAGACAGGCCTATTATACAAAAAACAATTAAATAACATAGGCCTGGGTCTACAGCCAATATGTATTTGAGACGCATGCACCCTGCATGCCTTTGGCATGCCCCCAGCATGCAGAATCCGCTCTCACCCTTCTGGAAGCAGGCGGGCACGCTGGAAGCGGGCACTGCCTCAGTGGAGGAAAGGGGAAGGGGGTCGCCTCCCCAGCAGCAGTCAGAGGCGAGGCAGTCCTCCTCGGTCCACTGACCAGGGGAGGCGTCCTCCCCCCCACACGCCTCGCGCGCCTCTGCTACAATCAGCGGACACACCGCGCCATCTACACGGAGACACAACACCGGCCAATCAGAAACGTTGGTGACTTTAGTGTTCTTCAAAACGCGCAGAAAACAGGTGATAGGAGCAAAAAGAGCACGCCAGTGGCTATACCAGACAGAGGGCCGTTGATTGGTTGAGGGCCGAAAGGGTGAGCAGTGGCAAGAGGCCGAATAGTGACCAAACCATAGCTGAAAGTTAGTCTAATAAAACAAATGATGGCCAAACGGGCCGAATCGTGCAACAAAACATCTGAACGGCTAAACAAATCGTGGCCAAACACGTCACATGATTGCCGAATGAGCCGCAATAATGCCGAAAGGTATACCACTATTCGATCATTCTACCGTTCAGTCGTTCTGCCACCATTCTACAACAGTTCGGGCTACCGTTCGTCCACCGTTCGGCCGTTAGGCGTTTTAGCGTTTCTGCTGAAGATCGCAAGCTTTTGTCAGTCAAGTATGATACATGATCATTCAATATTTTAAACACTTGGGAACACTGTAATACTTTTAAACACATTATAATAGTAACATTGGATTTTGAGTCAGTTGCGGCGCCTAGTGAAGTCATAGTGGATCTAAGTGAAGTTTTAAGTTTTAACTCACGGAGGAGTACGGGTTCGACAGTCCGTCGGTTCAAATCCTGACCGGGACAAAATCCAGAGGCTATATACAGCGTCTTTAGCGCACACAAATATACCTGATTATACTAATTTGGGAGGGGGGAATCCAAATCTTCAATCCGTTTGACAGAATTCCGTCCGGTTTTTCCGTAACCAATTTTTTTTCCATTTCATTCAAAGTTCAGTTACTAAGTAACGGGTGAGATTTTTGTAAATACAATCTCAGATTCGGATTCCTGCAGCCCTTTCTATCAATTAGGCTATTTTTCACTAAATTCAAGCGATTTAAACTGGTTTTTAACAGAATTTAACCATACATTTGTCACTGGACTTGACGGCCTCCGACGGCCTACACATTTCCAATCTATTTCTTCCTTTACAGAAGAACCGGATAAGATTTCGTGAAACGAATTGAAAATTTGGATTTCCCGCCCCCGAATTAGCACAATCAGGTATATTTGTGTACATTACACACACCGTATATAGTCTCAGGATTTCAACCTGGAGATAACCTGGAGGAACACCCTAATTAGATCCGAGATATTCAAATAACTCGCCATATAACTCGCCAATATTGGAGAGTTATTTAAATAATCCTAGATCATTCAAATAACTCTCTATTAAACAACTAGGCCTAGGCCTATTAACTCACGCGCAGTAGGGGAGGCCGCTCCAGCGCTCCACGGCGCAGCACTAACAAGATAGACACACGGTAAAATCAGAGCAAGCAATGCGCTGCGCATGCTCCTTGTCCGCCCTTCAGGCGCCGGCGATGAAACTATACAGAGAATTAGGAGGAGAGGGGCGGGTTAGGCGGAGGAGACTCGATGTTGATCATGATGTTGTAAACTGAATACATTAGACCGGATATTGAACAATGGCGCTCGCTAGTCTGTTGCACTGTAAGTAAATATCGTTTTCTTCATATTTTAATTAAGTTCATTTCATCAATATTTATGACAATTTTTGGTTCGTCTGAATAGACCTCCCAATGCCGCAAAGCTCGTGGATCCAGAAATTCGAATCCCTACTCCGTGAACTGACAGCAAAGTGCTCAGTGATTGTTTTACGTGATCTCAACGCTGACATGCTTCGGTCTGATGGAATTGCAGCTAAGCGACTGAAAGAAGCACCGGCCCTTGGCGGACTAAAACGAAGACTGCATCGCCGACCCGCATCTGTGCAACGGCTGCTACGTGCCTCGACATAATAGCAATCCCGGAGGAGATAGAATGCATTGAATACGCCGCGGTTCCACACGAGGCTAGCGACCACTTCCTGGTGCAAGCACAGGTATTGGCTATAGTGTCGTCACTAAACTCCAGCCGATCCTCAAAAGATCATTCAAGCACGTCAACACTGACATGCTGATCCAAAAAACATCACAAATCGATTTGCGCACAGACGACGCATCATCCGCAGATTCCCTGTTAAAGGAATGAAACTCGTAAATCTTGGAAATACTGGACGAAGTCGCCCCATTTAAGGTATATACCAGATGCACCGCAAACGCTGTGAATGGCTGAAGGAGGATGTTTGCCACCTGATGCTCCAGCGAGATAATGTTGACATGAAAGATAGAGAAACACCCCACAGAAGCAATGATCGCTGAATGTCGGCTTCTGAAACGGAAGGTGAAGCGCCGAATGAGGAGGGCTGGCGTAACCACAGTGCTGCAATCATGGCAACTGGAGACATGAGTAAAACATGGCGGTTCATCAGGGAAGTGACCTTCAGGTTAAAAAAGGGATCAAATATCTATGGACCTGAAGACCCTTAGCAGACACGCTGGCTATGACAGTCAACAAAAACTTCAAGGAAGAAGACCTGCAGATCATATACGGCTGCGATACAAGGAAGAGCTTTCAGAACTTTAGTCCCGCTAGAGACAACAGACGTTCTTAAGCTACTCGTGAAAGCAAAGACAAGAACGCAACAGGACTTGATGGCATCTCGATCCGCCGCCCTCATTAAAACGGTCAATTGCACCGGCTAGCGCTAACAACATGACGAATATCATGAACCTGAGCATGCATGGCTCAAGGAGTCTTTCCAACTGAGTGAAAAAAAGCGAACGTTGCAGTGGTTTGTAAGAGAAAAGGCTCGAAGCCTAATGCAGCTAACTAGCTAACTACAGACCGATCTCTTTGCTCTCTGTCATGGCAAGGATGTTCGAGAGAGTAGAGGCCAAGCACGGGGAATGTTCTGTAAACAGCGGCGTATAATACCGATAGAGCAGTTTTGATTTAGAGCTAGATCGAGCTGTAAGACAACACTCATCGCAGCTACTGATGCTTGGCGGCGAAAGATTGATGAAGGCAAAGTGGTGGGAAGCCTACTGATAGATCTGTCGAGGGCTTTTGACACAGTTCCCCACCAGCAACTGCTGGGGGACTTGATGGAGATCGGGTGTGGAAGGGTGACAGAGAACTGGTTTTATAGCTACATGTATCTAAGTAACAGGCAGCAAAGTGTCACCAAAGGAGTTGAAGAAACCGACTGGAAGAGCGTCACAAGGGGAGTGCCATAGGAGTGGCTCATGTCTCTCTTTACTGCTCTTCAACATCTGTGTCCGACAACTAGCTTCCGGCTGCCTCCATCATCTCCAACCATACAGTTCGCCGACGATGTTACGCAATCTGAGGCTGATAAGGATGTACGCCAGATTGTGAGCAGACTCCTTCGTAAAAGTAAAAAAATTCTGTGATCAGTGAGAACTAATCATCAATACGGCTAAAACGTAATTCATCCTGCTTAAATCACCTAGGCAAAAACTTCTGGACGGGATAGCGATTGAGCTCGAAGGCGTATCAATTCAACCCTCGCAAAACGTTGAAGTTTAACTGCTTGGCGTGACACTTTGCTGGGATCGCCACCTCACCTTTGGGGAACACATAGACAAAGTAGTCAAGAAGTGCCACGGAGTGATCGGAATGCTCGCACGAGCTGTTCAAAAAACTGCTTAGTGCTGCGTACATCGCGTTGGCCCGTAGTCAACTTGAATATATGCCTCGTCGAGCTCTATTGCGCAACTCAAGAAGCTCGACAGGTGCAAAGAATCGCAGCCAGAGTAATTATCAGAGTTCCCAGAGACATTCACTCAGCCCCGCTGCTGGAAGCATTGAAGCTCGACTCCCTGGGCTCAAGAAGAGATGATCATGTTATCAAGGTCCTTCAAGCAATCCTGGACGGCAACCCAGCACTGTTGGGAATGTTTGCCAAAATTGTCGATGGAGCGATCACGAATACGAGCACTGCACGCACCAATGGGCAACCGTGAGTTTAGAATCTTCGCGAGAGAGAAATGCAACAGAAGAAGAGAAATGAGAGAATGAATGGTGCTATCACTGATGAGTTCACTGATGCGCTCACAGATGATGCTTGCGGTCCCGGCCTGCCCTCGGTCTCTTGCGGATTCATACATGGTGAACTTTGCAGAAAGGAGTGTCTGACATATCCACACGCGGCCTGCCCGCCAAGCGATGGCCTTGGGTGGTGGCTTTTCAAAATAGAAGCTCCTCTAGTCTTCTAATTCTGTATAATATATATTCTACTACCATCAAAAGAGCTTTGACTTACGTCAAAGCTCTTATTCAACTTTGGTAACAAAGTTAAAGATGCTGTTGCAACGATAAGCCTGGACATCGCTCGGGAAGCTGCTTGCCTGCGGACATGGAAGACACTCTCAACGCTGCGACCATTTGCTACGTACTTCCGATGGCGCTGATTTCAATGCAATGCAACATTTGGATCAATGTACATTATATACTTGAGAATATAACGGTAAGCAACTGTGAACCAACCAATAATCGCGCACAATGAAACATGTAACACTCCGCAATTATTCGTGGTTGAATAAATGATGCAAATTTTCCGTATCGATACGATCGATTTTTGTCGCAGATATTCCACGATTCCCGGATGATTTCTAGCTGCGGCTTGTGTATGGATTATGGAATCGTGTCGCTGCTGCTAACCTCAGTAATACTAACCTAATTTCAATTTGAAGTTAGTCCAAAAGAGAATTAGAGTTGGGGCGTGTGTGTGTCTCCCTGTTGCCAAGCGCGCACTCCGTTTTATACGCCCTCGCGGCCTGGCCCTTGCAACGAACGGCCCAGCGGATTCTTGCGGGTTCATACATGTACATGGTGAACTTCGCGAAAAGGAATGTCTGCATTTCCGCTCGCGGCCTGCCCGCCAAGCGATGGCCTTGAGTGGTGGCTTCTTAAAATAGAAGCTCTTCTAGTCTTCTATACATATAAACATTGCGGGCTTACAGGCATGCCTCCCGGTTCCTGGTAGTAAAATCTAAAACAAATCATACAAACCAAAGCATTACACAATTTTTCTTCCCCTACCCTCACTCATTAAATTAAAATAATCCCTCAACAATGATATGTCGTGATATCATTGCGATCACCAAATTATATAAACTTGCATTCGTGGGCTCTATAATTATGTAAAAGATTCTGAGAAACCAACGCCAGGTATTGAAAAAAAATGATCATAATTATTGGCTACAAATAAAAAATTATTGGGTACCGGTACAAATAATAAAGTTAAACAATCACTCCAATTGTGATCGGATCGTGATAGGCCTAAACTTCCTATCCACTAGCACGATGAGCAATTTCAACTGTCTTAACAACCAAGTTTTCCAAACATTTTCAAATCTGACTGCAAATAAGAAAGTTTTTGAGTTAGATTTTATTTTATTTTATTTTTTATAACCTATAATATACAAGTATTGACACTGTACACAAAAAGGTCATGCATGATGAATTAAAGCAAAAAACTTCACAATCCAAAAGTCTTCAATCAACAACAGGTCTACTGATCGAAATATGAACTAATCACATTAATGGACTCTATGTGCATGCATCTATGCTATTACAATGAAAGTCCAACGTCATCCAAGTCCGGACCCAGGTGTCCTTCCCCCGGCAGAGTGCCCCCAATCGCGGCCGCATG
The DNA here is from genome assembly GCA_034695025.1 of Chamaedrilus cognettii. NCBI lineage: Eukaryota > Metazoa > Annelida > Clitellata > Enchytraeida > Enchytraeidae > Chamaedrilus > Chamaedrilus cognettii. Next base: position 502 of record JAQIWG010003795.1, on the reverse strand, counting down.
TCCCCGTTGGATAGGAATATCCAGGCGCTGACTCAGGAACGAAGTTGAGCGCGATTCGCCTGTCAGCGAAGCGATTCGTCCTTCCAGCTTGCATTATTTAGATTTTGGAATTTAGAACTCTCGAAATGGAACGGAATCTGATATTAAGCACATAAGTCCATTATCGTTAACCCCAACCAAACCCAGCCATAACCGTCATTTTAAAAGTTATATTTCAGTCTCCAAAGTTATTCAAGTTAGACTTCAAATGTAAAAGTGAATGATCAAAATTACATTTTCAAACATTTGGAAACGAACCTTCATGTATGATACGCCTATTAACCATAGCCTAAGCCCTTTACAAATACCTTCTTCTCCTATCTTCTCGACCACGTGAGCCACTTCCCCTTAAAGCCCTCAGCGCGAGCTCTGGTTGAAGTGCTTAGTAGGGTGTAGTGACCAGAACAGATTTAGTTTCGACTATCATAATTTGTTGCTGCCATGCATAGGACGGTGTTTGGTC
>JAQIWG010003794.1:0-17188 GCA_034695025.1 Chamaedrilus cognettii | reverse complement strand
ACCGGGGGGGGGGGGCTCCCGGGGGCACCGTTCATTTTTTTGTTTATCCAAGCGAACCTGTATAATTCGGGCTTAGTCCGCATGTTCGCTGAAAAAATGGCAAAAATCTATTCAGTGGTGGCTGAGTTATTGTGGCGCAAAGGTTTTGGCCCCCCAACTTTTATAAAAACCGTTCGCCCACCTTACATATCAATATTTTGTTACAACATGTATAGGGCGTTTTTTAGTAAGTAGTAAGTGGGACAATCTGGTGCAAAAAGCGTGCAAATCGGACTAATAGTAAAAAAAAGTTATCGCGATTCATGAAAAGTGCGCCCGGTGGCCCCCCGGGCACCCCCACAATGTTTACAATGAAATTTTTCACTGGAAACATTTTCGTTAACGGGAAAACTGTTTTGGCTCTTATTCTAGACTTATGGGTCAGGAGGCGAGTCTCCAGCAATGCGCCAAAGATCCATAAGAAAAAATAAATATAAATAAAATAAAATAAAGGTACCGGGCCGAAACAATACGGCGTTCGCCTATCGGCGTACGCCGTAAAAAGCCAGTAGAAGAGGCTGAAGAGCCCTACAAATGATCCGTCTATTTAGAAGTAGCGATCGATGCATGCGCACCTGCAAAAAGCATCAGCCGCCAGAGTTCGGTTTAGGGCACATGAAACCGGCGTAGGGCTACGCCTCTTTGTTGCGATAAAACAGGCATTGTCCTACGCCTAACCCATTTAAAACAGGCGTAGCCTGCATCTTCGATGAGAGCTCTCGACGGAGGATGGAGGGGGGGGGGCAGGGGGGGGGGCATACAGAAATTTTCTGATCCATTCTTACCAGTCATTGTCTATTTTATAACCTACCGCTATGGCCTACTGTCACAGTATAACGCCTTTCCTTCAATCTGTAACCTAACTTGACCAAGAAATCGACAAAAATTACTATCCTTAGATGTCTTATAAGCATCGCATCTCTAAAAAGAGCGCAGCCCTACGCCTCGCTCGGCCATTTTTAGGCGTAACCGTAGGCCTACGGCTACCCCTCTCTAATTTGGCGCACGATTTAAAAAACCTGTTTTAGGCGTACTACGCCTCTTAAACTTAACCCTGTCAGCCGCTATTATATTTCGCAATTTAGAACCCAAGTTTTAAAATTTTGCTAAACACAGTACAGTGCCAGTTGTAACTAAGTTTTGTCAGTGTCGGCTTTTAGCTACGCGGACGCTGATGAGTTCTCAACTCGAATAAGCGCAAGCCTTCACAGCTTGCAGGTCGTCTTTACTGCCAATGGTGTCATCCAGACTGAATCCTGTCATTCTGGAAAAAATCAAAAAAAAAGAAGAGAAAGAGCATTGTTAATGCAATACTGTGATTTGCTTGGCAACACTGTTCAAGATGGCGTCCATGCGAGCCAGAAATAGGTCAGGACAAGAAATTGACAACAAATCGTCGCCGATCGGTAATTAATTTATTTCGCTTCTTTCCCCCGGGAGAGCAAGCGCGTTCAAAACTGGCAGAAAATAAAGAAACTCTGATGTTTGATTTATAATGAGCAGGATCGATTGTAAATCTCTGGGTGGGGGGAGGTGGCGAGGCGAGGCGAGACTAATGGCCAGGCAATTCGGAAATGTCTATATTTTATTCACACAGAAGTGTAGCAACCAACACATATATAACTTTAAGAAAAATCTGTAAAGATCTGAAGTTACATCGCAGTGCAGCCTATATGACCATACAAAGACAACATGTTCAAAATAAAGCAAATAGGAAAGTCATAGGTCATAATGGCTTAAAAATATTCAAACGTGCAATGTTTATATCCATAAGTTTTTGGCGAAAAAAACTAACCATAATTATTGCATGTAGATCTATAGATGCTAGTAGACTATATACATGCAAGAATCCTAGCCTCCCTCTTCGATCACGTGTTTTGTTTGAAAAGGCAAAGATTATTTTTTGCATTGAAAGCTTCAGTTACAAATCTTGATGCTCCAAACAGACCATTTGTGATCAAAAATTCATAGTTTAAAAATATCCTTAGATAAAGCCCCCAGGACCATAGAAACTTGAAAAGCCAATTTGATTCAGCACACATTGTGAATGGCGATAGGGAGCATTAATTTTTACTGTTGCCTTTTTATATTTTACATCGGTCTCTTTATAAGAATGTTACATTTCATTCATTCAACCATAATGGTCATCAGGCTACAAGCCTTGGATGAAATGAAAGAAGAAGCTAGTGTGGGGAAGTCGAGTTAAATTTGTTGAAGATGAAACAACTTTAACATTAGTCCAGTGTGTTTGAATGTTTGTTAGTTGCTAAACGTTACAGTGCACACTCAGGCTTTTAGTTAGGCCTTTGTTTAATCTACTATTTACATTTCAAACTAAAGGCAAGTCTCCAGCTACAGTGATTTTACTTCATACGACCACAATTTTGAAGTGCTTTGGTGCCTAGCAATGTTATAGATGTAACTACTTGACTACTAGAAACGTTTGATACAAAATTGCACTCTGACCTGTTGCAAAATCTATTTCATATTTGTTCATTCAAATTGATATAGCTATTTGCAAAGTTACAAAATTCTATTACAGACTACCTTTTGAACCATATACCTAGGCGTATGCATGACCAGACTGATGGCAAAATGTAAGCTGTCATATTGACGCTAACAAGCCAGCTCCTTGCTGCACAATTGGCCAGGCCTTCCTCCGGAGTCAATACAAATGCCCACTTCTATTTTGCCGGAAGTTTTCCGTGCCACGGTTCGCATTTGTCATCCTCATATTCGTTTAGGCTATATACCTTGGCCTAAGTTTATAATTAGAGGCTTATCATGGATGCCATTGTTTTGTTCGTATGCGATAGCAACCCATGCATTGCGATATCCCTTTTTCCTATTCAATGCTTTCCCCCGGCATCAATGCAAGTGCCCCATGCTATCCCGACCCAAAACCCATTTCTAAATGTTAAGTTTCCTATCCCCGATCGACAACTTCACTTCTAAAGCCTGTAATGTTAAATTTCCTATGCAGGATCGACAACTTCATTTCTAAAGCCCGTAATGTTAAATTTTCTATGCAGGACCCACAACTTCATTTCTAAAGCCTGTATTGTAAAATTTCCTATCCCCGACCTAGAACTTCATTTGTAAAGCCTGTAATGTTAAATTTCCTATGCAGGATCGACAACTTCATTTCTAAAGCCCGTAATGTTAAATTTTCTATGCAGGACCCACAACTTCATTTCTAAAGCCTGTATTGTAAAATTTCCTATCCCCGACCTAGAACTTTATTTGTAAAGCCCATAATGTTAAATTTCCGATGCAGGACCGACAACTTCATTTGAAAAGCCCGTAATTTTAAATTTCCTATCCCCAACAGACAACTTCATTTGAAAAGCCCGTAATGTTAAATTTCTTATCCCCAACTGACAACTTCATTTGAAAAGCCCATAATGTTAAATTTCCTCTGCAGGACCCACAACTTCATTTCTAAAGCCTGTAATGTTAAATTGCCTGTCCCCGTCCTAGAACTTCAGTTGTAAGGCCTGTAATGTTAAATTTTCTATGCAGGACCAACAACTTCATTTCTAAAGCCTGTAATGTTAAATTTTCTATCCTTGATCTAGAACTTCATTTCTGAAGCCTGTTATGTTAAATTTCGTATGCAGGATTGGCGACTTTATTTCTAAAGCCGGTAATGTTAAATTTCCTTTGCAGGATTGGCACCTTTATTTCTAAAGCTCGTAATGTTAAATTTCCTATCCCCGACTGACACCTTCAATTCTAAAGCTCGTAATGTTGAATTTCTTTTCCCCGACCCAAGACTCCAATTCTTGTTGCTTAGCGGTACGGCAAGCAGCACACCTCGTGCGTTTGTAATGACACAGGTAGCCTAACTGAAAGCAAGTCTCAAGTCACTGTGCGTTTAGCCGTAGAACGACAATTCTAGTCTTCAGTGGCGATAATAGCTGCGTGACTGTTAGAAATGTTTGGCACAGAATCGTTCTCTTACCTGACTTTTTTTCTACAGTAGATTCAAATTGTTGGTAGAAAAAAATTCTTTTGAACCTATGTACCTGGTCTAATGCAAGACCACACTGATGGGATCACGTACCGGATGATATTACTGCATGGTAAACCTGCGTCTGGTTGCTAACTCTGCCAGGCCTGATCGGCAAGGTCAAAACAGTGTTCCAAGTTCACTCAATAGCCCTATTGAACATCAATGATTACGCCGCTGTGCTCGCCAACAGCGCGCTCCTTGATCGCTGCAGAGTGACACAACAGGCTACTTTTATTGTTGATGCCAAAGCGAGAGCAGAAATCTTTCATAGAGTTTGACAAACAGATATTGACCTAAGTCCAACGCGGGGGGGGAGGGCAGTGTGGGACTGACTTTCAAAGTAACAAGGAGATCCCAATCTAAATGCACTCTTGCATGAAACAGGCCTACTACAATTCTTGCCGAAGGCGTGACCTTCTTTGATTTTGTAACATGCTCTAGTGCGTGTAGCCTAATAGAATGGCATATTTCATGTTAAAGGACACATAATTATAGTTATATTTTATCAAAGGACCCTATATATAGTTACAGCTCTGTTAGCAAATTCATAACAAATTTATTTTATTCAGAAACATAATTTTTTTACACAATAATGAGTCGGTATAGTGAAAAGAGAATAGCTTAAATTTAGCTATCGTGCTCGATCTCAAATATGAAAATCTGCAGTTTGGCCTGGGCTGACACTGAGACCTACAGCAGCTCACTCATTGCCCTCATTCAGGGCAATTCTATTCGCCCTGATGATTACTAAGATGACACTTTGTTGAGTCGCTAGGGCTGATTAACTACAGTGTCATTATCACACAATGTTCTACGAAACGTTGCCCGAGCTCAGTGTAACAAGAGTCGTTGAGAACCGTTAGCTTGTAGGGGGTGTGCTAATCGGGGCTTTACCAGTTATTAAAATTATAGCTATCGATCACAGTTCACTGCGAGAATGCTGATAGCCATTGTGTGTGTTGATTATGTACCGGAAGCAAAGAATGAAATCGGCCGTGCTATCGAGCCAGGCTGGGGTTGGGTGGGGCGGTGGGGGGTGGGTGGGTAGTTCACGGTTCACTGCCAGAATGCTATCGGTCATGTGTGTGTTGATTACATAACGCAAAGCAAACAATCAAATTGCCGTGTAGGCCTATACCGATCCAGGCTCAGTTCTGGCAGGCCAGTTGTGTACACATCGTGAGCCTAGGCTGCCGGTCCGCTCTGGTGGGTGATTTCAATGTTATTCTGGTCTGTGATTTCCAGGTCGGCGAAACCCTACGGACTCGTGAGTCGCGCTATATTCCCGATGAGTGGGAGGTGTTAATAAGCTAGAGGCGCTGTGACAATACGATCCCCAGCAATTATCTTGCGACAGTAAGTCCATTTAATAGCAACATGGCATTGTTGCATAGGCTGTATATGAACGTCTTTGAGTAATCCATCCCATGTAGAGCAAAGTAAAAAAAGTTTTTACTGAACTGATTTGATGTCAAAAAAGTTAACCAAAAGTTTAACCTTAGTTAACGAATCGTGCAAAAAAGTTAACGAATCGTCCAAAATTTTTGTTAACGAATCGTCCAAAATTTTTGTTAACGAATCGTCCAAGTTAATCAATCGTCTTGCAATTATTCAAACGCAGGTTCTCTTTAGAAGCTGTATGCAATGAGACCTGGAAATGTTGGTTTTCTTCAAAAACGCTTTGCATATAAAACCTGGCAATGTTGAATTTTGTTTATTAATTATGTTGTATTATAGTGTGGATGATTTTTATTTTGAAGATATTTATTTGTCGACAATGATAATTAATTAAGAATTGTCGAATATTGATGAATGATTGATGAGTGAGGTTCCTCTGTCGTGTGTGCTGTTGCTGCAGCATTGACTCTAAATGGTGACGGCCCTCAAGAGCTGAGTGACATCATCAAAGATATAACGATGTCCAGTGAATGCGGGAATTTGGTGGTTATTAAAAAAGAGGTTTTTGTATCAGTGGAAACGAGCACCGTTCGGATGGAGGTATGACCAAAAATGAAATTTAAATCTAACAAATTTAAAATCACTTGTGAAACGTAGGCAGCAGACTACTGATATACTCACCCCAGCAAGTCGGCGAACAAAGAACAGACTTGCGGCCCAGAGCTCCCTGGGTGAGTCGTAACAGATGACTAAAGAGGGAGGAGCGGTTCCAGTTCCGTGGCGGCCCTCTTACTCAGAACCGAACTGTAATAGTATTCGTTACTACGCGCGGTCCCTAAACTACAACCCCACCACCAATGACATACTAATGATCATATCAAACAATATTTGGATGATGTGAAAGTCTGTGTACGTCCGTGTGAGGTCAATTGATACCATACAAAAATGTGATATCATATACATTGCATATTCTGTAAAATGTTAGAATTTCGAACTATATTTTTGGTTTGACTTTGAAAATAGCCATAAACTATTCGTTAATTGCCGATGACATTGTTAGGCGAATGAAGACGCTGTGAAGGATCCTGATCACACACTGGAGCTGCACTGTGAGGACTTCCCCTCCGAACACAAGGGACTCGATGATGATTTGACTGCCACCGATTGCGACAACGAGGCTTGCGTCATTGACGCAGCAAAAAAACCAAGCTTTGGGAGGCGACGGGGGCGCCCACGGAAGTGGATGAATAAGGAAGGGGGAGGTGTTGGGCAGGGAGGTGGGGGTGAGAGTCGAACAAGGGGGGAGTTGGAGAAAGAACGGTCAGAGGCAGTGAGGAATGGCGTACTGAGCACTGACACAGGTCTTAGCATTTTGAAGCTCAAGGGTTTGGCCTGCATTGTGCTGAATTTGAACGCATAATAGTCATTTTAGCCTATATCTGCTATGTTGTGTGCTGATTTGAAATAATTTAAAATAGTTGCATGAGTCGGTGATTAAAACTTAAGTCTGCAGATTAAAACCTGTTTTTGCCAGTCGTCAGTGATTTTTGTGCTGAATTTGACATAGATTAATATTAAATTTAAATACATATTTTATTGTTATTAAATATAACTTGTAACACAAATTATTTAAAGTTTTAACGAATGCTAGATTGCATATTATGTTAGGTATATCCTCGCCCATGATGGAAGCTCGGCAGGCGGGAGACTTTGTTATTGGCAGTGTGGAGGATCTTGGCCGAGTGTGTCTCGTATGTGGAGACAAGGCGTCCGGCGTGCATTACGGAGTCCCAGCCTGCGAGGGCTGCAAGGTGGGAGCCATAATGCTGTGACGAATCGACACTGTTTCTCTCAGACCTAACTATTTCTCATTTAGACCGAGTTGATCACTAGAGAGTTTTTTGAACCATAATTGAACGATCAAGGATTATTTGAATGACTTCCCAATATTGGCGTGTTATTCAAACAATCCTGGATCTAATTTGCGAGATTTGATTGGATCGTGGCGTCATTTTTGTTGTATGATTATTTAAAACCAAATAATTCTCTATTGAACAGCTGGGCCTTAGTGTTGAATGAATGATCAGTGTTATAATTAAGCCAAACTGTCAGATGGTATCGATGGTGCAACCCAATAGTTGTTCTGAAAAAAACCAAATTTAAACTTAAAAAAAAGAAAAAAGATCCGATGATTAATTTTTTAATTTTGATCCATGATAATAAGCCGTATGAATTTAATCATAGAGCTAATTATTATTTTCTTTTCTATGTAAAACTGTGATAAAATCGATTGTGCAATCTAAAATGATTGATCTGGCTAAATCTCTAGTTTGAACTTCAATCATCTATTCGATGAGTTTAATCTGTAATAAAAAGAAATATAGTCATGGATCAAATTAATTTTCTACATTAAATGCTTTATTGCCTTATGCGCAGTTGCTGAATGCAGTAATTTTTGAACTTAGGTCGATATCTTGAAGCACCTTGAGTACTAAAATACGGGTTCTTCTTGTTTTTGATCTTTTACAATTTGACCTCAGTTCTAAATTTTCAAAAAGTTCTAAGTCCAATGTTCAGTTGTGTACCAGCCGCAAGCACTTCTCTTGTCTCTTGTCGCCATAGGCAATGGTTGCCTACGGCGAGGGGAGGTCAGCGAAAACGTCCACGGACGCTGGTACAGACTACCGTTAAACGTAAAATTTAGCTGCATGTTATTTTGGCAGTTTTTTCTCTTAGAAATTTTGCTGCACGTAATTTTCACGTTTTTGAGGATCCCATTATAAATTACTTCTGCAGCTTTATTTTCTCGCATGTTATTTTTGCGAGTTTAGCCGATTCGTAAAATATGCCAAAATTACACGTACTATTATTAGCGCGCAAGCACTATTATTATTATCATTTTACCCTTATTATTATTATTATAATTATTATTATCAGTACATTATGTAGTTCCGCTCCGGCTCGCCTCCGCAGGGTTTCTTCCGGCGCGCGCTGCAGGACACGCGAGACCCCAGCCGACGCAAGTGCTACTACGACCAAAACTGCGCGATCAACGTGCAAACGCGCAACAACTGCCAGTTCTGTCGACTGAAGAAGTGCCAGGCGCTCGGCATGCCCCGGCCCGGTCTGTTCCTTGTTCCTCTCACTGGATCCGGCTCGAGACCGTGTTTGTTCTTGCTGTGTCATGGCTGTGGGAGATTGCCTCAGAAGCGGCTCGAAGATCGTAACTTTTGTTAATTTTTCGCATGCTCACCGCGACTGTACCCTAATTTGAATACAATTTTTGACGTTGGGCTTAGATGAACTTGATCACTGGGGCGTCACTTGTGATGACGTCTGCACAGTCCTTCTCCACTACACTCTTTGCTTCATGCTGGAATGAACATTTTAAAAGCAAATCTGATGATGAACAAAATTATTGCTAAGCAGGTACAGCAGCAACACATGCAGAGAGGCAGTAGAGAGCAACACATGCAGAGAGGCAGTAGAGAGCAACACATGCAGAGAGGCAGTAGAGAGCAACACATGGAGAGAGGCAGTAGAGAGCAACACATGGAGAGAGGCGGTGGAGAGCAACACATGAAGAGAGGCAGTAGAGAGCAACACATGCAGAGAGGCAGTAGAGAGCAACACATGCAGAGAGGCGGTGGAGAGCAACACATGGAGAGAGGCAGTAGAGAGCAACACATGCAGAGAGGCAGTAGAGAGCAACACATGCAGAGAGGCGGTGGAGAGCAACACATGGAGAGAGGCAGTAGAGAGCAACACACGGAGAGAGGCGGTGGAGAGCAACACATGAAGAGAGGCAGTAGAGAGCAACACATGCAGAGAGGTGGTGGAGAGCAACACATGAAGAGAGGTGGTAGAGAGCGATATGAAGGAGCGAGGCATGAACAGAGATATGGCAAAGAATCAAGAGTTATGGGGGAGTCTCGTCGTGGGAAACGTTCAACCTGTGCTAGCGTGGAAAGTGGACGTAAAACGTAAATGATGATGATGAGGTCTTGGCTCCTAATACCTTTTTAGAGCTAATTTAGTACTTTTAAATATTAATTAGTTTTTGCTGAAGTTTTTTGTAACGCGTACGTGCTGATGATGCGTGTAGGGACGTCGTCCATCCCTCGGGTTCCTGTGCATGCCTCTGAGGTCGCGCATCGTGCCCCTGGACCCCCTCGCGCGCCCTGCGCCGTGTGCGGCGATACCTCGTCTGGGGTGCACTACGGGGTGCCTGCCTGCGAAGGATGCAAAGTAAGGAGTGCCAGGGTGTAAAGTAAGGAGTGTCATCCTGCATGTTAAGACGTTTCAGTGTACAAGGTAAGAAGTGCCAGTATGCAACTTGAGGAGTGCCAGTCTGTAAGGTAAAAAGAGTTAGCCTGCAAGGTAAGAAGTGCCAGTGTGCAAGGTGAAGAGTGCATTCTGCAAGGTAAACAGTGCAAGGTAAGGAGTGTATGCCTGCAAGATAATGGGTCCCGGCATACAGCGTATGGAGTACCTGCGTGATTGATCAGTTGGTCAGCTGGATCTTGATGTTTATTGGAAAGCGCATTCACATAATTCATCATTAGAACCATGGGCAGATTTGCTTTGAACCTTTAAGTATCTACTATCGTTTGATCCCTGTAAGAGGCCATGCTTGTTTGTGCGTGTATGCTGAGTGCCTGTTGGCTTGACTGTAGGATTTCTTCAGAGCTGAGTTTCTGTTGGTTTGGTTTTGCAGGGTTCCTTAAGAGTTGAGTGTGTTGGTTTGGCTGTGTAGGGTTTCTTCTGAGCAGAGTGCCTGATGGTTTGGCTATGTAGGGATACTTCAGCGCTGAGTTGGTTTGCTGTGCAGGGTTTCTTCAGGCGAGCACTGCAGGACATTGGGAGCCCGGCTCAGCGGCGCTGCTGCTACAGTCAGAACTGTGACATTAACGTTATGACGCGCAACCGCTGCCAGTACTGCCGACTCAAGAAGTGTCTCGTCCTCGGCATGTCCCGGGAAGGTGAACTCTGGCTCCTCTTGCCATGTACACAGTGATTTATGAAAACGGGAACCAGTAGAATGATCACTGTAACTCAACCAATTGCAAGTCGATTTACATGAAACTTGAAACACTAATACCAGAGAGATTTGCGATTTTAATGAATTAATAGTTTGTGTTAAAATTGTCCACCATTTGCTGCTACACACGCACAAAGACGGCTACGCCGTTGTTTGACGCGCTGTTTGATGCGCTGTTATGATTAACAGCGAACTGTAAGAAAATCAAGATAAATATTTAATGAGCAGCGGTACAATACCATAGGCCTACGACGTTAAAAGTTTAATGTAAATTGCTTGGTAATTGGTTGAGTAATAATGATCATTCTACTGGTTCCCGTTCTCCTGAATTACCGTGTATAACATTGTATATGCACTTTGTGGTCGTATTCCACACTTACGCGGAGGTAGACCATTGCAGACATAAACGTCTACTTTCCATCCTACAGCATCTTCTTCTTTGTTTTCTTAGTGTTGATATCATTCTCCATTAAATTGTATGTGTCTTTTTTTAACTCTTTCAGCTTTTTTCCCATTTCCCTGCAGGTCCTTTTTTTCTTCGGCTAACATTTATATTCCATTGTAAAACACTCTTTGTACCTTACTACTTTGGCTTACTACTAGACTTAATAATTCAGCAATAAACTTCTTAAGTGCGCTGTTCAATTTATGGTCATTGGATGATTTTAGATGCTTGGCGACTATGCTTATTAACTAAATTAACTGAAAGAAAGATGAATCTTATGCTTTTAAGATTTATGTGTAATTTGATTTTCAAACCGAGGAGTCGATAGAACAAAGAAATTTATGAATATGTTTTGTTCATGATGAATGTAGTTCAGGGTATTGATCAGTGTTGTTTTCTTTCTTTTTATCTTTTTGAAACCTTCATCTAGTTTTATGATAATTGCTATAAAATAATGCCAATTACGTTTTGTTGATTTCATATTAGCAATATATGTACAGGCCATCGTTTTCACCTCAGATCAAATTCTAGCAACACTGCTACCTGCTTTTTCTGCACTACACAGTGCTAAGGGACTCGTTGGTTCTATCTGGCAACAGCTGCCAAGCTTGGCCGCATCGGCACGCGCCGCACCAACCAAAAGATTGCGCCTCCTACGACCGAGGCGGCGCAACTCCCTTCGCTCAACTTGACCCCTCCTCCCTCTGTGCAGCACGTCATCATCGCGCCGCAGGGCGGAGCCGTGCAATACGTGCTGCAAGTGCAGCAGCAGAAGCAGCAGCAGAAAAAGTTTGTCAGTGCGGTGAAGATGAGAAAGATTCGACCTAAGGGAGTTCCGCCGAAGAAATGGAAGGCAGGCAAGCGATCAAGCGCAAACACAAACCATCGGGGACAACCAGAGACTCAGCAGCCTGTGACCACTTGTAGTACTAGCAGCACTAGTATTAGTTCTACCAGTGTTACTACTAGCGCTACTACTATCGCTAGTTCGCAACAAAAAACAATGCCAATCCAGCTGATAGCCACGCCGCAGGGCGTCCTTGCGATCCCCCAAATGGCTGCCGTTTCCTCAAATATCCAGGTTGATGCTAGCACCGGAGACCTTCACCGGCTTTTGATAGAAAAAGAAGCGATCACCTGCGACAGCCAGATGTTTGACTCTCTGATGGCCGCTGCAAACAGTGAACAGTCGTCCGTGCCGATGTTGGTGGATGCCGGCGGGAATGTTCTGTCTCTAGCTCAGCTCCTCAGCATGCTGCCTAAGTCCTGCGCGGACCAAGACGGCAGTGGAGTGATTGAACAGGACCAGTTTGGAGGTGGGGGCGTTGCGGCGATTGGGGTGTCGATTGATGAGGGGGATGGAGCGGGGGAGGAGTTTGGGGCGTCTGGGATGGGGGGCGAGATAGCGGACGGGTTCGACAAGTCATTCATGTGTCTGCTGGCTACAGACGAGACGAATTCACAGGTGTGTCTCATAGATGATTCTCACTGTGTATACGTAATACTGTGTATACGTAATAATGATGTCCGAAATACTGTCTTCTGTTCAAATTGTTGATTGGATTCTGTTGCAGAATTTTTGCATCATTATATTGTGATATGCTGGGTTTCGTTGACTTCACTATATCTTTTATGTATATCGTCCGCTATCTCTTATATACGAGTATAATGCTGTTATCAGTTTGTTTACTTGTTTTGTTTTGTGTCTTTACTCTTTAGTATTAAATTTGATATAAAACATTAAAACATAGTTTTGGAAACAGTGTCCAGCTTAAATGAAGAACTGTTCTGAAAGTTGCGATTGCTCATCATATTGTATTATCAAGGTTAATTTAAGTCCTGAATAAATAGGAATAGTGTTGTGGCTGCTGCTTTTAAAACAGGAATAGCGCCATTAGCTTTTCAAAAACTTGGTGGATTTACGCCTACTGCGCCTGCTGCAAATAATCCTGTGTATTGTGCTTTGTGTCCATTGCGAATAATGTTCTAATACCGAGTAAAGTTCTTTCATCATTTGTAATACGACTAAATTTTCAACAGATTACATGTGCTGTTTTAAAAAACATGTAGCAATATTCTCTTAATAGCCTACACTGACGAAGTTGAAAGTTGAAGGATTGATACGACAGATTGTATTGAAATGTGATATAAGCTTCTCCCCGTGTCCAGGCTGCTGAGCCGGAGCCTGGATTTCCAGTCAGCAGCACGCGGACCTGTCATCTCTATTGGCTCAAGTTCAAGCTGCAGCTGAGCAACATCATTCAGGAGGTCATTGCATTCGCCAAAAGGATTCCCGGGTTCTACGACCTCGACCTCACCGACCAACTGGCCTTGTTGAAAGGGGGCGGCTTTGAGGTATATGTTCAACGCTGTAACATCCTGGTTTCTACTATTTAATTAACCATAATAAAATGCTATAAATAATTGTTAATTCGTCAGAAGACAGAAATAAGTCGATAACATCAAAAGAAATCAAACTTAAGCTGCAATCATTCAACGGGTAGGCCCTACAATCACACTGTATGAAAATAAGTCGATGTATACAAGCAACAGAGCTGCAAGTATCCTGTACCGCTACAATACGCCACATTTAGCCTTGAAGGACACATAGGCCATTGCATTTATCTTAGCTCTTGACCAATCAAAACTAATATTAAACACTTGTTCGGTTAGTAGCAATTCAGCAGCGCACATTGGCTGATTTATTAAATCTTTAATTGCAGAATTATAAATGAAATGCTTAGTGCAAATCAAGGTCTATATTAAATGTAGTAAATTTCATTCCAGACCTTTCTTTAAAATTTAATTTAAAGCGTTTAGTATTTTATTTCAAAGCCTTTGCAGTCGGTATTTGCTTGTTTGCTCAGTCATATGAAAGCTAAAGATTTGTTATAATATTTAATTGCATGATATGTCTATTTGTACTTTTTGAATTTTGTATATGGGTGAATAGGTCAGTCTCATAGTTTGACTGCAATTTTTAAAATGATTTTCAAAATGGTTGACTTAGAAACTTGTCTTATATGACTCCTTTTGATTGCAAATTTTAATTATTTAGCAATCAAATGACTATCAGAATTTATATCAGTCAAATTGAAGTCTTAAGGTCTCTATGAATATTTTTATTTCGAACGCTAAGGTCTTATTGTCATCATTGTGTGTGTAGGTCGCCTGTGTGGTGTATGCCTCGCTGATTGACGCTGATAAGAACACCATCTATCTGCCGAGTGTTGGCAATGTGTCTTGCGATGATATAAAGGCATCCTTCCCCTTGGCCTTCACTTTCCTCGATATGCTTTTCAAGTTTTCCGCTAGATTCAACGCCTTCCGCTTGAGTCAGCTGGAGGTGGCTCTCTTCTGCTCCGTGTTGCTTATTGCTCCGGGTGAGTACTGATGATTTCAATCGGCCGATCTGGGTCTTGAAAAAATTTGCCAAACATTCGAGAAACGACTATATTTTGCCAGGCCATACTTTTTTCACCAAATTTTTAACACATTGTCATTTGTTTCCTTTGAGTGCACTTAGATATTTTAATTTATTGCTTATTTTATCACCATATCTTCAGTTACTGAGCTTCTAAGAACGAAGGATAAATAAGACATTTGCCAAGGGCTTTCGCCAAATGGAATAACTTAGTTGAGGATCATGTTTAGTTGAAGATCATGTTTATTTGAGGATCATGTTTAGTTGAGGATCATGTTTAGTTGAGGATCATATTTAGTTAAGGATCATGTTAAGTTGAAGATCATGTTTATTTGAGGATCATGTTTAGTTGAGGATCACATTTAGTTGAGGATCATGTTTAGTTGAGGATCATGTTTAGTTGAGGATCATATTTAGTTGAGGTTACTTTCATAAATGCACTTTGTGCTATCAAGAATTTAGTGGTCATTTTATCAGTGAAGGCATTTTAAAAGGTATTTGACATTTTGTATCTAACAAAGTTACAGCTTTTAGTTTTGTGTCATGTTTTTTTGAAGACATGGAGTATATACAGGCTATATGATGTATACATCAACAAGATAGGGATGCAACTGGCTACCTAGCCCACAGCCAGATCCTTATTGATGTTTGCTGTTGTTCCTTGTCCAAGCACTAAAAGCAGTGTTACTTAACTTAATTAATATAGACAAGCATTATGAATGCTGACTGTCCAATATTGCTTCCATATAATATACATGTACCTAAAGCTGCTCTTAGATTTTAAGTTTTACTTTCAGAGTTAAGGCTTTGCATGTTTGTGATGTTTGTAAACAAAATTTAAATGACAGTTTCTTTACAAATTGATCATCTTCATTCTTCTACTTACTCTCTTCAATATTCATACCATTAAGCTGTGAAGTTTTTTGTTTCAGATCGCGATGTTGTCAGAAACGCTGCGTTTGTCGAAGATCTTCAGTGCAGGCTGCTCGAGTTGCTCGACAAGGCCACCAGGTTGCAGCACGCTAGTCATGTCGGACTGTACTCGCGTCTGCTCATGATGATGTCCGGCTTGCGCGAACTCAGCGTGGAGTATCGGCGAATGGTCTGCTCCGAGGAAGGCTTTTCGGAACTCAACGACGAACTACAGCGGGAAATTTTGGAAATTCTGGGCGTTATCTAGACAGTGTCGTGGGAGATGTAATTATAGAATTTGATTATTATTGTTGTCCGTTTTGTTCTGAAGGTATTGTATTACCTTCATTGGATTTTTGAAAATGGAAAAAATATAAGGAAATGTGACGTTGAAGGCAGCATCAATGTAGCCAGGGCTCGTTAGTGCTCGATTTCTCTTCCCCTGATTGACTCACGGGCTTGACTGAAGAAGCGACGAAATGTTGCAGTAACCAGATATCCATAGGTTTGGAGTCAGTTTCGGTATCTGACGACGTCATCGGCGATCTCAGTGCCCGAGTAGGACGACTATGAAATTGAAAAGGCATTCAGTGGCCCTCGGCTATTGTTTAAATAATATTATTGATATTGCTTATTTATTGTAATATTACTGTCTGTATCATTACTTTGTTTCAGTTAAGTCTTTGCTGAAGCTGTTGAAACAAAAAATTGGCTTATTAAATTTTTTATTTATTATAGCTAAATTATTTTTTATTATATTATGTGATTGTTGACGCAAAGCAAGATGTGTTTTGCATTAATTCAGCATTAGCCTAAAGACCAAGTCAAATCAGAGGAATGATCGGGTTTTAGGATGTGTACATGGTACAGGATTTAAAGGATTTGAGTACTTTAATCAACATCGTCCAAGTAACAAATTTTTTATGTAGGTCTATTGCAAGTTTGAATGTTATTGTTTCTTTCTGTTGTTGATTTTTGTAAAATTCTTTTTAAAGATTTAGTCCTAATTTGAAGTCAAATTTCTATTCTCGCTATAAGGCGCTTGCCATCATGGTCGTAGCCTAGGGAAAAAATAGGTACAGAATGCATAAAAAATGTTTATTAATTTTTTTTAGTTTCATTCCGTAAGTCTTTTTTAATTAGTTGTTACATAGTTTTAGGTTATGTGTTTTGTTTTCAATACATGCATTTGATACATTAGTTTGTACAATGTAGACTGGACAAAATATTATAGAGATGGAGCTTCTCAAACTTGTGCTCGGTGTAATGTTTGTTGCAACATCTAGCGAATGAGTACAAATAATCCCTACGTTTGGACTTTGCAAATTGGTGACCTACATGACCTACATTTAATTATGTCAACATTATTATTAATGTTGAATACTATTTCATTACACTAAGCTATTAAAACTTTAAATTTAAATCATCAAAATAGTCAATAGTCAAAATAGTCAATTCGACTACAATCATGCTAAACAATTGAATTTGCTTAAATAAAGAATCACATCCAAAATACTACACAATATCGGATAACAAATCACAAGCCTGTAGTAGGCAATGCCTACAAAAGAACAGCTAGCTAGCCAAGTGTTCAGTCAGCGCTCCCCCAAACGTCATCTCCGAAGGTGCCTCGGATGCCCAGAGCGTTTCCTCACTGAATGGCGATACTCAGGCGCTGCCTAAGAAAGGCCGTCGATCGCGGCTCCCCCGTGTGCGCCGCCATCCTCAATCCCAGCTCGGTCGAAAGCCTCAGCGCTTCAGGTCCCCATACCCCAAAAGTTTCAACCGCAACCGGAACAAATGAATACTCTCTCGAGACTTCCGCGTGCTTGATGCACTTCCGGGATTCCGCCTCTGCAGCCGCTGACCCCGCCGCCAAGGAAGATTGGCTTGAGTGCGAGGGAGCCAGGGTGT
>JAQIWG010003793.1:0-17193 GCA_034695025.1 Chamaedrilus cognettii | reverse complement strand
TCTCATCACCGTGTCATCATGTCTCATCACCGTGTTATCATGTCTCATCACCGTGTCATCATGTCTCATCACCGTGTTATCATGTCTCATCACCGTGTCATCATGTCTCATCACCGTGTCATCATGTTTTATCACCATGTCATCATTTCTCATCATCATGTTATCATTGAGTTATGACCAGAAAATAAAAAATGATATTTTGTTGCGTGCAGAGCTGCTGTCACTCTACTGCACGCTCCTGAAGCGGGTTCAGGTGGGAGGGTGGGGCGGGGGGGCGGGTGGGGGCTTTGACCCCCTCACCCTCACAATGGCGCTACAGACGGTCGTCGTAGGCATGACTCGCTGCTTTGACTTCTCCTCGACTCGACTCAGAGTTGCGCTGTCGGACTTCATGACTAGCAAGGGGTCGACAGTTCTTGATTTTGAATTGAATTGAGTTTAATATAGATTAGTCATATTTGTTAAAGATTGATGCTAATAAGGTTTGAATATTTATTGAATAGCTATCAATCTGTTGATAATTTTAAAAAGTACATTTTTGTATCGGCTCATCCATCATTTTTGGCATACTACACCTACTAAACTTAACCGTGACTATCGCTGCTGCTCTGATTGATTTTTTGAGTATTGTGCATAGTTTCTGATTATGCTTGTGATGCTTTCTGGATATGTTTGTTATGCGTGCATGTTACGGTATGCGCGCAGTTTCTGGATATGTTTGTTATGCGTGCATGTTACGGTATGCGTACAGTTTCGTGGAGGGCAGCAGTCTGGCGGTGCAGGAGAGCGTGGTGGTGACGCTGAACGTCGTCGCGCGCAGTCTCACCGTGGGTGGGGGACGTCTCCAGCTTTGCCGCCTGGGAGAGGACGTCTTTGTGCCGATGCTCGTCGTCTGGAGACGTAACCACGGCGACAAACTCAAGGTGAGGTTGGGGGAGGAAAAGCAAGGCAGGGCGGGGGGGTGGGAGTAGCGATGAAATGTTGGCTGTGCCTGTGTTGTTGATAGTGTGTTTTGTTGGTAATGACAAGAAGATGTGCAATGATAGATTTATTGATTGAAACGTGCTCAGTTTCATGTGTTCAAAGGTAGTGTAGAACATTCGCATGGGTGTCTTACAAAAATGGGCTTGAAAACATGAATAACGGACATCGTTGCAAGAAATATAGATGATTAAGAAATACCTACTGGAGTTGTCTTCCTTGCATTTGTGACTGCAGTCTTTATCATCAGACCTTTGGCTGCTGACCTTTGACATCAGACCTTTGTCCTAATCCACTTTGCTGGCTGGCTGCTAGTGTTAATTGTTAAATATGTTAACATTGATATATCTGTGATCTGTGCCCTGACCCAGTTTGCTGCATTGTGATAGGACGACCTCGTGGAATTCTTCTCCCTGCAGATGAGCGCCCACCACCCCCGGGGGGCGCTCGACGGGGCCGAGGGAACAATGGCCGCCGACCCCGACAAGTGGAAGGTACTGAAGCTCGTCGAACAATTAAATGTGTTTAGTTATTGTTTGTAAATTTTGGCTTTATTTTTTAATGCTTAATAGACGTTGTCTTTTTATGTCCAAATTGTATGTTGTGTATAAATTGAGACAATGCTGCGAAGAAGAAAAAGTACATTTATATTATATATGCGTGTTTATATACACGTATGTTCATATATATGTTATATGTTCAAATATAGCCGGTATATTTGAGCACATAACAATATAGAGAATGCTGATGCTATCGTTTTGTTCAATTTTCTGTCAAATGCAGCATTGTGCCGTATCGCAGGAAAATAAAGAACTTGTTTAGACTGTCGACTGTTGCGTTGGACATCTTTACTTGACTTCGTCTGTTACAGAGTCATCTGAGGAAGCTGTACGACATGATCTGTGCCGACATGGACGACATCAAGAACAGAAACAAGTTCTCCAGCGGGTATGCAATAGAGAGCGCCTTATTTTGATTTCTTTTAAGCTGAAATATAGAGTTCCTTAAAATGACAGTAGTGGAGAAATTGTGCTTTTTTTATTTGTGTCAGATTTGCGGTATGCATGAAAATCCGAACTTGTGGATTGTTTAGTTTGAATTTGTTAACTGATATTAGTCGCACCGATTGGTGATTAGTTGCGCTAGTATTGCATGTGCAGGGGTCGGGAGCTATCCCAGCAGGTGCTCAAGAACAACTTTGTGCGGCTAGCTGCAGACGTGCTCCACCAGGTTGGTTATTGCTTTTGCGGCTAGCAGCAGATCTGCTCCACCAGGCAAGCACTTGTAGAAATCGAATGTATTTGTCTTGCGTGTTTCTAACATTTAAATTCATATAAAATTATAAAATGAAGTTAGGGTTGGTGTTAGGTCAACCCTAGCCCTAACCCTAAACCTAGAAAAAGGGTGAAAGAAAAAGGGTGGAAGAAATAGTGTGGATGAAAAGGGCGGAAGAAAAAGGGCGGAAGAAAAAGGGCGGAAGAAAAAGGGCGGAAGAAAAAGGGCGGAAGAAAAAGAGCTCTTTTCTTAGCATAGTCAAATTTTTTGTAGTGTATCTCTTGGCTGTAATGAGAATAAGAGCTATGCTTTATTTATTTCTTCATTGTAAAAGCTATACGCACTAGTTTAATGGTGTTTTGTGTCACATGGTATTTAAACTAAATTTAAATTATTTGCATTGCAGTTCACGAACATCTCTGGTTCGCTGGACGTGACCCAGATACCGTCGACGCTGTCTGGGGACAGCGCCTCACAGCGTCTACAGCCCGGCAGCGCAAACAAGCGCCGGAGGGTGGAGACAGGGTGGGCCATGCTGCGCCAGTGCATCTGCACCCACGGACCCTCCCTGCCCGTCATTCCCTGGTACACACAACACACTGCTTCATTCATGTTTGCACATTGAAGCAAACTACTATCTGCAGTCTGTGGACACCGAAACAGACTTTAAACTTAGTGTTATTATTATTGTTATTATTGTCTGCTATAATATATTATGTAAACGTGAGGTAGTGTTTTTTTGTTCACGGTTTTAGCTACATTAAAAAAAAAAAATTGTGAATATTTATAAAAATAGAAATATATTGTACATTTTTTGCAAAAATTTTGAATTTATATAAAAATCGAAAGCTATTGTACGCGTATACTGTTACTGATGCTGCTATGTATGATGTTTTAGGAATGAAATTTAGAATGAAAGTTAATTGAGCAAATGTTGTTCTAGAATTTTTTTGGGACAAATTATAGAAAAAGATGGCAACGTAATTAAATGAGACAAAAACTACAAAATATCTGATGCTGCAGGCTGCAGCTGCTGACCGCCCTGGTGGCTCGCTACCCCCTCGGTCTAACCTCCCTCGAACACTCCCCCCTCCTCACCTCCCTCCAGACCCTCCTCTCAAACTGTCGCGCCCTTAACGTCACTGCCTACCTCCTCCCCGCGCTGCACGCCCTGGCAGTCAGCCAGCTGGCAGGCTGCCAGCGGGCACGGCGCCAGCTGGCAGGCGGCCAGGAGGACGCAAAGGTTGATGGGACTGCCTGGACCCCAGCTGTAGTGAAGGCTGGTCGCACGGTGTGGGGAATGGTCTGCGGGTCGGTCGTGAGGTGAGTGGATGGGGAGCGGAACGCTGCTTAGATGTCAAGTAGATGTTTTTCTATTCTAGGATCATTGGATACAAGTGGTTTAGGCCCAGTTGTCCAGATATGTACTATTTGATTTTAAACAGTCACAAAACAAAAATGACGCCACGAGTTAATCAGATGGCCTAAATTGGATTCAGATCTGATTTCAAAATGTTACTATTGGCGGATCTAATTTAAGACTGAGACCATTCTAATGCCACTCTATTGACCAACTGGTTCTTAGTACTGACAGTCAATTATTTTATAGTACTTTAATTGTGTTTACAAATAATTGAGTGCTGAAAGCTTTTTGAAATACAGCCCCTATTTGGCCACTTGTTTTAGCAGAACAATGGAAGCGAAATTGTGAATGTGAGTCATGTTTTGGATAAAATCTTATAAATCTATAAGATATTAGTAAATCTTGGGATATTGATGCTGGAGCACTTTCATTGCCATTATATACTTTCTAAGTTTTCTAATCTGCTCTCTGTTTTGTAGATTTGGTTGGATACATGAAACGTTGTCTTTGTTTTAGACTGGCTCTAGTCGCTCAGACCCAAACCGCAGCCCTCGCGCTGCTCTCCTGCCTCGCCGAACATTCTCTCCACGACGCCGACACTGACATCTGGCGACTCTTTGCGTCCTCAGTCATCAAGCCGACGCCCGGCTCTCTCCGACTGCTAGCCGCATGTCTGCGCGCAGCCGATCGGCTGCCAGAGAAGCTTTGTCTCGCCAGTAGGCTATCAGGGGGGGTCGGGGACTTTGAGGGTGTGATGGAGCAACGGGTGGGGCGCGACTGCCCCCTTAGGATGTTTCTCCTGGACTGGATGCTGCCCCCTCCCCCGCATGGGGTTGATTCATTGGAGGACGGTGATTCTGAGGAGGGGGAGGGACGACGGGGGGTGGAGGGGGCAGGGGGGGTGGACGTGGGTCTGATGGCGGGGGTCATCGTCACCCTCGGGGTGAGGGATACGAGGGGCGGAGGGGGGTCGAGTGGGGTGCTGCGTGGAGGGTTCAGTGGGGAGGGGGGCGGCGGTTTGGAATTAGACGAATGCGATGTAGAAGGTGCAAATTTTATGCGTTTCTGAAAATGGCTGAAATTAAAATTAAAATTTGATTTAAATAAAACATTTTTGAAAGGTACGAATAATAGAATTATTTTGAAGTATGGTTAATGGCTCAAATCGTGAAGTGTAACATTGTGATTGAGGAAAATAATTCATCGTTTAGCGTAAGATGAATGCAGTTTTATTTGCCGAATTGATTTGTATTATTTTTGTCTATTTTCTGTAGTTTAGTTTGATTTGTATTATTTTTGCTAAGATGTCGAGAATGGCTATTTGGCGACTCTGTTCACTGATTGGTCACGACCCTTGATGACGTCACGGGGAGGTGAAGAGGAGGTCAAGTCCGGCGTGAGGGGAACTATTGCGTCGGTGGTTTCACGATCCCTGGCATTGCTGCATAGGGATCTGCTGCGAGCCACTGCCGCTGCTACGTCAGAGGCAAGGGAAATTTTCTGGTTTCAATAATTAATCATTTTGTTCACTTTGCTTGTTGTTTTGTGTGTGAAACTATTTAGCATCTCTGAAGCGAAATGCTGAGCCACGATATCCTTCCTTCTGCTTTCATCCGCCATTTCTGCAACTTGAGTATTTAGTTTCTGAAAAAAAAAAAAAAAAAAATCATAATTTCACTATTAACTTGAATGCTGTCGTATATGAATATGAATGAGGGCGAGGTGCGGTGTGTGTGAGAGTGTGTTGTGTTGTGCACAGCTGTCGGCAGTGGAGGCTCTGGCCTGGCAGTGCGCTTTGACGCTCAAGGTCATGCAAGGTCACGGCTTTATCAACCAATCAACAATCAGTGATCCCTGCGCTGCTACCCTCACTGATTCTCTCAAGGTCTGCTTCAACTTTAGAATTCATCATCTTCTTCATCATTTCCGGTTTTTTCATCCATTTTTCCATCCATGCTATCACTGGCAATTAGATTGAAAATACCTCAAGTGCCATCCAGTAACTGTTTGTAGGCTTGGCTAATATTTGTGTTTGCTTGGGTGGGTAAGAGTGTTCTTCTGTATTTTTCATGCTGGTATTTTTCAGTTTCTTACAAGTGGTTTAGCTAAGCAGTCCTCTAATAACTTCCTTCTGAGCACTCAGTTCTTAGTTCTACTATATGTAACTTGTATAATATTAACAAATGAAGAGAATTGAATATGAATTAGTCTGTTGTGTTGATGGGTCGCAGGCCGCAATGTCGACTCTCGCCGATAACACAGTTAGTCTGATTCAGTCATCGGGTATCCTGCCCCTGGCGCGTCTGCTCTCACTCCTGCAAGACATGCTCAGCGGTGACACAGACCGCGTGGATAATGATAGTGCAGTGGTGCCAGGTCTCATACCAGCACGGCTTGTGACGCTGCTCCTGGACGAGCTCGCAGCGGATAGGGTGAGTGTAGGATAGCGGTTTGTACGTAGACTGAACGCCTTTTTTTATTAGATTGACAAAATTTATTCTTGGCTGAGGTAACATATGATGCAGTTTTACTAGTTTACTCTAATATGTGTTTTGTGTAATGTGTGTTTTCTAATATGTGTTTAACATTTGTTTACTCTAATATGTGTTTTTGTCAGGATTTTAATTTGCGTCAAGTGTCTCCTTTAAATGTTGTGCTGCATGATTATAACGATTATTGTCTTGTAATGAACTGTGGATTATTTCTTAGACCGCAGTGCAGGGCTCGATATTAGAAGCATTTATTGATTTTTTACAATAAATTTGACGAAATTATACATACTTTTCTTGATCAATAGCGATAATGTCATTCGTCAATATTTAAAATACTAGTATATTTTCTGTTTCAGTCACGGGTTGGCTCGACCCAGATTCCTGCATCAAGAAGTCAATCTGGGTCAAGCATTAGCCATGATCTAGATTCATTTGACCTAGAAGAGGACATGATGATTGGTGGAGAGGGAGACGGGCAGACCAATAACGACGATTCAACGATCAAATCCTCGTCAAGCGATCTCTTTGTATATGACGGTAGGTCTGGGGGGGCGACTTTCTCATGAATGCTTATTGTGTGGGGGTAGTGGTTAATGTGATTGCAGTTTAGATGCAGTGAGTTTTGATAGAGCTCTTGTTTAGAAAAATGTAAATAGTAACAGTACCTTAAGAGAATTTAAAAAATTTAAAACAAAGATATTTTAGACAACCACTTTTATTCTCGCAGAAATAAGCAAACAAATAATTACGGTCACTCTGTCAATGCTTTGATTGCTAAATATTAACCCCTAGTCAGATATTTTAGTTAAAATGCACTTTGCACTCTGCGGTTCTGCCACTCTGCGGCTCTGCCACTCAGCGGCTCTGCGGCTCTGCGGCTCTGGATTATCTCTAGCAGGCATTTCCAGCGATTTGCTTATATAGTTCAGGAATACAAGGTTTATGAAAAAGGTGTTTGAAGTGTACAAGATCAAACCCCTAGTTAGATATTTTAGCTAAAATGCATTAGCAAGATGGCGCTCTTTTGAAGCATTCTTCATAATTTTTTGTCGCTAGATGCAGCAGAACCAGTGAGGTATTAAGTATTATTGGTCTTTTCAAAGGTATAATATTTTGCTATTTATATTGAATATTATATAAATTATATTCAGAGCTTAGTTGAGATTGTTTTTCATGTCCAGATGGGGGGGTGAGTCTCCTGTCGGATGCCCCCCTCTCGGATCGGGACCGGGCTCGACTCCGCCTCGTCGACTTTCTCTGCTGCTGGTGTCGGCGTTGCCATGACAGCGCGCCCCTGGATGAGCGCGCAGGGGGCGGATTAGGCGCTCAGGCAGTGTTGAATCGTCTCATTGAGTTGATCGACGAGGATAAGTCCGAGTGGTGCGCCACTAACGCCTTCGACCTCCACCTTGTGAGCCGCAGTACTTAGATTACACTCAGTTCTATTTTAATGACGCTCAGTTGTATTTTGGTCTTCAGTTCCCTTCGTTCAGTTCTGTTTTAGACTTAAGAAATGCTATCATATACCGTGTCTAGTTGTACAATTAGTTGATGATTTTGTTATTTCGTTCTACTGACAATTCGGTATCGTGCATATTTTTGTGATGAAGATTTTTTCTTCTCTAATTACGGAGAAGCAGTAGTTTAAACTTTCAGCTTGAAATGCGAAGTGGATTATTTACTAAAAGTATTCGACGACATTTGTAATGAAACGTGGAAGAGTTGAGCTGTAGTGCTAGTGTTGTGTGGCGCCATGTCGTTCCAATTGTGGATCGTGTTGCTTGTAGCTGAGTCGCGTGGTGTCTGGTCTGTCTGGGAGGGGAGGTTGTGTGATCAAGGATGGGATCATGGAATCAATGCTGGACGCTATCAGGTGGACTTTGAAGCATGTCCCGTTTATTGACTATTAGTTCATTGTCTTTTTTAGAGTTTTTGCTGGTATTTTCTCTGATAAGCATCTATCTTTGTTTGTGTTATCAATTGAAATTGTCATTGTAAAAAGCAAGGTCATTATAGCCTGTCTCATCCTTTGGAAATGCTTCCTATGAATTGCTTTACGGCTAGTTGCTAGACCTCGATTTGAGTGCGATTTATGTGCGATTTTGTGACGTAGTCCGATTTAACTAAATTTTCTGTTGCTAGACTTTGATTTGAAGTGTGATTTAACAATCTGCAAATTAATTTTCAAAATCGCACATTTCTGCGATTTGAAGTGCGATTGAACGGCCAAAACATCGGAAAGTCATTAGTGGTGAATGTTCAATAATATCGTGAAAATTTGAATCCCGAAACGTTCTGGATTCAAATTTTCACGATATTATAGAACATTCACCACTACTGACACGTATCAACACGATTAGGGCCTTCAGGAACGCGAATAAGGACCAGAGCTCAGTGATATTTGTGCACATTTGCTAAATCGCACTTAAACTGAGGAAAATTGTCAAACAACTCAAAAATTTCAAACTTTAGTTTAGCTTAAACTGCAGTTTGAGTAATGTGCGATTTAGCATAGTTTCAAATCAGAGTCTAGCAACCAGCCTTTAGAGTCGTAATATTCTTAACTATTTACAATACTGTTCACTGTTCAGGGGTGATGAATTTGATATTTATGAGGTGACTTCATTATTCTTCTTTTTCTTCAGGACGATGAGCAAGCCAGCGCGGCGCGACCAAGAAATGTGTCGTCTAGCACTCAACCTCCTCACCGCTCTTGTGCCTCATCTTGCAGGCCCGGCTGCGGGTCTGTCCCTTGATGCTGCACCCAGTGAGGCTGCGGTGCTGTTCCCAGTCAGCAAGTCGCTGAAGGAATCGCGAGAGATGGCGCTCCGCTTGCTCGGGGTGTTCTGGGAACTGAAGAGTAACGGCCAGGCGACGTACAACCAACACACGCGGCGTGCTATACTGCGCTGTCTGCTGGCCTTTGTTGAGGTATTGTGAGACGCAAGGTCTACTATATACTGAGTTGTGTAATTGAGTAGCTTTCATTGAAGTATTCTGAGATGCAGGATATTGTATTTGCGGTATCTGCGTGGCGTGCTAAGAACTCCCAAGTTCACATGGGATGCCAGTACGTTCAGAAAATGTCAGTAACTTGTTGATTTAACTGCACTGTGTATCATTATGTATTTGGCATGTAGGAATTTTAGCTAAGTGACTTTTTCACAATGTTTTTCATATCATGTCTTTTTTATACATTCCGAAAGATGATGTTGTATTTTTGTATAGGATCTCAATATGGACATGCATGTTATAAATTAGCAGCAAATTGTGGTTATAATAAAATTTTATCGATTAGTTAAATAACAAAGTTTGTAACAATATTATGATTTTGATATTAATGTGGTGATGATTGAGGATAAATTTTAGTAGGACTACATTATTATAATTACTGCATAATGATTGGCCTAATTCATTACAAATGAATAGGAATTAAAGATAAAGAGTGTCGACGTACACAGTCCCCGTGGAAGTTGCATCACAGTCACAGTAGAACTGGGTACTGTTGTTATTTGTATGATGTGAATCTTTGCATTGCTGCATGCTATTGGTTGGTTGCAGTGTGACCCGCGTGGTGATTGGACGATATGGCAGAAGCGGGACGGGTCAGACGGGGCAGGCAGGTCATTGGCTGAGGAGTTCCCCTCTGCGCTGCATGATCAGAGCTACGTCGTGTCTCGGCTGGCTGCTTCTTTCGTCGCCATGTTTGTTTTATCTCATCTTAAGCGCTTGCATGTTCTTTTAAATCTGGTTTAAATTATTGCACATTTTTATAGTGAAAATTATTTGTACAAATATATTATATAGTTTGCCGTCTAGTGATATTTTAGTTTTACTTTTGAATTGATCATATAGCCTATTAGAAATCTATTTGATCCATAATATTTCATGAAATTTGCTAATCCTACTTAGAATGTTTTGCATCTATTCTTTTAAATATGTTCCGCAGATCTCGGTCATTATCGTTGCTGCTGGGGTTGTATGCCATGCAGGCTGTTTGAATGGAAGAAAGCCGACGGGTATTTTGAAGCCTTCTCGAGAAGTCGACAGGAGAAGGCATTCGAAGCGGTCTACAAGAGTCTTCAGGAGGCCATGAAGTCTAAGGTGCGAAATAAAATAAAATAGAACATCAAATATGTCAGGGACACTGGTGAAAGTAATAATTATGCTGGTTCACATACCGTGAAATAAAACATATGTAACTGCGATTTTCAGCTAACGTAAAAATGTCATAAATGTGCTGCAATGGGGGTTGGGCGTCTGCCTTTACAGAGATGTATTCTCTTTATGTTTAATCAGGTAACTTGACATTCTGCTATTCATATAATTTATGTATTGATTGCGCCCCTAGCGAGGTGTCAGTGAAGCATCAGCGTTGTATGCGCCCCTAGAGAGGTGTCACTGAAGCATCAGCATTATATGCGCCCGTGATCTTAACGCTTTTTTTAAATATGCATATTGATGTAACGTGATATTTCTTAATCTACAATTTCTATATAAACTTTCTGGATTTTTGTTTCGCAGAAAATTACTCTTAATTAGTTTGAGAAATTATTCTAATTACTTATTTTAATTTGTAGAATTTTTGTGCGAGTAGATAATGCAGATACGTGCGTGAATATTTGTGTGAAAGTATTTACATGAAGAAATAATAAGAAATAAAACGATGACGACATCGTGCAGAGCAAGGTGGGCAGCGCTGAGGAGCAGCACGACGACGCGTGCCTCGGTGCAGGTGTAGCGCTGCGTGCGCTGTCGTGCGTGGCGCGCGTGAGTCTTGTGTGCGCACAGCGAGCGATCTTCACCATCCTGCAGCTGACGACCGAGCACGGCTTTGATCTGATGCGTGTCAAGCGGGTCAGCGCTTGCGTGGCGTGTCATCTGGTTAATTTTGGCGCTAGCATAATTTTATGATTGGTTTTTTTGGCTTGTGAGTCAATTTTCAGCGTGTGCACGTAAATTGGCTTCATCGCGTTAGTTTACTCATCTTTGAGTTATTGTTTTTTATTTTGGTCATTTTATTTTTGTTTTTTTTTCATTTTCACTTGTTTTGATAAACTTCTACTCACTTGAAATGGAAAGTTGACCGCTTTGTATTCATTTTGTAACTGCTTTATGTGATCTGTATTATGACTGCTCGCTATATCAGCTGCTGCTGGTCTTGCAGCAGCAGCTTTATATTTATCCTATCTCTGCTGCAGGTGTTGCAGCGGCTGTCAGTGGCGCTGCAGTACGCTAGTCTGCGTCACTTTCTCAGCGCCCACCTCACCTGCGTGCTGCAGCTTTGGCTCGACAGTGACTACGACGTCACTCAGTTCCCCTACAGCCTGCTTGACTATGGCTCACTCAGTGACTTCATCATGTGAGTGAGGGGTCTGCACATCTGTCGTCTTGGTGCTCTTTTTGATTCATCGCACTGCTGTGCAATGGACACTGTTATGTTAAATAAAGCCTAGAGTTTCATACGTCGGTATTGTGCAGTGCATAAATTACGATTAGTGCTAGTCTTCCTTACTAGCCTACTGTTGATGATACTTGTTTTTAAATATTGCGCCATTTGAAACGACTGAAAGTAAAGAGTCTGTCAGACTGAGCACCAAAGATGAAAGGTTTTTAAGCATAAACCTTTTGTCTTTGGTGCTTGGTTAGATTCATAGCACTGCCATGATGTAGCTTTAATATACTAACAAAAACTTAACAGTAGATAGTCAGTGCTGTGCAATGTTTTTTGCGGTTTGCGCCGTATACAGTTTGCGTTGAGTTCTTGAACACTGTGTTTAAAAAAAAAAAATTGTATTCAAAATTTTAAGTCGTATCTCCAATTGCTGATGTTTTTATGCAATACTTGGGCAAAAGACATTGTCCTTTGCAGATTGTCTTTCATTTGCTATTTCCTTCGCTTGTACGCGCAGGGCTCACGAGGAGACGGTTGTGTCTCAGCTTGTTCTGCGCAAGTCTCTCTCCTCCCTCGACGCTCTCTGTGCCGCTGTCCAGCTCGATCCCATGCAGCAGCAGCAGGATGGTGCTGCACGGCAGCAGCAGCAGAGTCGAGGAGCAGTGCTAACACGCTGCCTCCCACATATCCTCATTCACATCCTGCCGCTGTGCGCCGTCGGCTCTGCATCAACAGCCGACGGCGCGGAGCCAATGCGCGTGGAGCCGGCCGTGCAGCGGCTCATGAAGCCGGCTGTCGACTGCTACGACATGCTTGTGGAGGAACTGGGTCAACAGGTAGGCAGCCAATGAGAAGAAACTAGGTCAGCAGGTGGGCTGCCAATGAGTGAATAGCTAATGTTAACCAGCCTAGAATATTAGATGTGTATTGTTTTGAGCCAGGAGTTAACTTTTTCTACATACAATGAATGAATGATAAGAGCAAGAGAAGAGGTCTGTAGGCCTATAGGTCTAGAATTTGTCATCTGTCATTGGTTGTTTACTTTTTTCTGTGGTGGAATGCAATTAGTGAATTCTTCGTTATATTTCTATCACCGAGCGCTGTTTTCCTTCCTTCCCTTCTATATGGTCTCCATCATTCCGCCTGGTGGTGTGTTCAGAGCCTGGAGCGGGCGGTGGTGGAGCACCTGGAGCAGATAGTGGTAGGGGTCCTGCTCACCCTCCATGAGACCGACCCCCCCCTCGTCACCCTCGGCCCGGCGGCCTTCATCAGGTCTCACCCTCCCTTCCTCCCTGCTTTCTTCTTATTGTAATTTTTGTTGATTAACTGAAAATGTTTGTATTATGTGAAGCATGAGAAAATGCAGGCAAAGTACTATGAATGGAATGGTGACGCTATCTCTTATTTTCATTCTCTCCTTCAATCATATCCTTTGAATAAATACTTATGACAGCCAATCAGATGTCTTGAATACCTACGACAGCCAATCAGATCCTTTAAATAAATACTTAAGACAGCTAATCAGATGCCTTAAATAATTATATACGGCTGCCAATCAGATCTCTTGAATAAACACATGCAACAACCAATGAGGTACCTCGAATTTCGTGAACGCTGTGCTGTCGTTGAGCTTGCTGAGAAGCTCTTTGTTCATTCAAATATTCTTGTTTGCCCTTGTTGCTAAAAATTGCGCTTATTTGGTAAAAAGTTGAAATTGGAATCTTGCGCAGAGAGACAGACCCTCAGCCGAGCCCCCCGCACTTCAGCACTCGCGTGATCGTCACAACTCTCGACTACTTGACGCACTCGCACAGCGCACACGCGCGCACCCTTGTCGCACTTCTCTCCAGGAAGCAGGTGAGTAGTGCAGACAAGTGGTGCAGACAAGTGGCGCAGACAAGTGGTGCAGAAAAGTGGTGCAAGTAAGTGGTGCAGACAAGTGGTGCAGGCAGTTGTCACGCCATTGTGCAGCTCAGCTTATTGCGCAGCTCTGCGGTTAATAGGTTAATTCTATTCTTTTCTGCAAAAAAGTAACAGCACTTAATTATAGCTCTGCTTTTCAAAAAATGCTTCTATTATTAGACATAGCACTCTCCTTCAGAAAATTAAAATTGAAATTGCAGAAAGTTGGTGCAGGCGTGGTAGTGGTGGCGCGGCTTTGTTTTTGCAATAAGTCAAAGCTCCGCTCTGTATTGCACTCTCCTCTAGTTGATAGCATGTAGCCTGCTCTGATTTGATTGTATTCTGTTCTACAGAGTGATATCTGCACTTATTCACTGCACTCTTTTTAAACAAGTGCTTCTGCACTTTATTTAGTGAGTGCTCTTCTCAAGAATATGAAAATTGAATTACAGTAATTTGGTTATCGGTGTATTTTTCCAAAAGCTCTATGTATTTCTGACACGATTCAGTTGTGCGCCTGTTTTCCGCACCGCGCAGGACGGAGTGCAGAAAGTGCTGCTCGCTCTCTCCACGCGCCTAGCCCGCACTCATTCTGCGCACGAGAAATGCAGAGTGCTCTTTGTCTACCGTCTCTTTGTCAACCTGCTGCTCAAGGAGTTTGACTCGACGCTGGGGGGGGGTGCCGGGGGGGGCGCAGGGAAGGGGGGTGCCACGGGGGGCGCGGGGGCGTTTGTTGTGCGTGACGTCACGTTCACACTGCTGCGCTGCGCACAACACGCCGACCTCAGTCGGTGAGTAACACCGAGCGTTGAGTGAACTATCATCATTGATGGGAGTTATTTTTGTTTTTTAAGCCGCTTGTCGATTGTGTAAGATTGAGCTGATGCGATGTTATCTGTACGCCAATAAAATGGCTGGGTCTTGGTAATGCTCCCTTCATCAGTTGAAACAGACTTTAAACCTGCTGTTACTTTTGTGTTACATAGTCACTGTGTTGGGTATGAGTTGTGTGTGACTGCTGTGGAACATAGGTGTGGTGCATGCGTGTGTATGTGTGTGTGTGTGATGCAGATATCGGTTGTGTGGCTGTGTGTGATGCAGGTGTGGAGGGTATGAGTTGGTGCGTACGACTGATCTCGTCCTACTCACCCTGACCCTGCTGCAGGCTGTCATACACGTCGCGCTCAACTCTGCACCCCAGGTGTCCACCGACAGACCTCTTCACTCTCACGCTAATCTGTCACACTTATGTTCTATTCTTAGTAAAAAATTTAAAAATGTTGACTTTCCCTGAAACTGTACTATTTGCTTATTGCGTGGATTGGTCAGACCCTGCCAGTAGTGTGGGCGAATGCAGAGAACACAGTCGAGTTTGATTGAGCTTGATGAAGAAGAGCTTTGATCACTCGCAGGGGTTCAGTCGTTCTGCTTTCTCATTGTCACCTCTTGGTGTAATTGAACTTAATAAACCATAATGTACACTTTGTTGGTAGGACGCAATTGGTTAGTTATTGTTTGTAGGTTAGTTCCTAACACCTCATCACATCGTGTTTGTATGTAAGTTGCAGTGCTTATTTGTTTATCGTCTGATAGTTAGTTGGCTTTTGTGGTCATTGCGCTATTTGTTGTTTGTTGTCAGGAGTTGGAGCGCTTGTTGGCGGCCATTGTTGGGACTGTTGTACCTCTGATGGGGCTCGGTGGAGGCTCGGCTATTGAGGCCAAGGTGAGGGGGGGGCCGCTGCTTTGTTGTAAAATATTACCGGAGGCGGGGTGTGTATCATTAATTGTACTGTTGTCTTGTACTGTTTACAGGACATTTAGCATCCCTCATCTTTGTGATAGTCACAGAGTGATTCTACATTCATGGTTTGTGATTCCCGTGCTTGATGCAGGGTGTACTTCATTTAGTGTTCTTGATCTTGAGCTTTATACACGGTGTCCTACATTTAGCATACCCGATATTTGTGCGGACAATGCCCTAAATTTAGCATTTCTTGTTATTTGCTAGTTACAGGGTGCCCTACGTTAATCACTCCTGCTCCCTGTGCTCTGTACAGGGTGCAGAGCTCATAGATCTGCTGTACGTCGACAGCGGTGTAGCGCTACACGGTGCACTCGCTAGGTTGGACCCCTTGCCCGACAGACCGGTGTTTGCGCGTGCCCGGGCTGTCTGTCTAACACTTAGAGATGGATCCACGGACAACGCGCTCCAGCAGGTCGCAACTCTGTCATTTATTGCTCAAATAATATATAAATCAATAAATATAGATACAGAAATTTAACAACAAAAAAGAACAAGAAATATACAAGCTTTTAGACATAGCTCATGATACTATATTTTGGGATGGAGTTCTTTGATATTAAACGACGTTGTCTGAAGAGAAGGGCCGAGGATCGGCTTAAAGGCTTGCACACCGAAAACCTACACACTGAAGAAGAAACAACATTGCTTAAAATTTGTAAGCCTGGATCCTTTATATACTTATTTCAATATACTTTTTCGTCTTATATAAAGGCAATCGATCAGTTTCTGCGCCCGCGGGAGTCGTTTGAGAGGAGCGTGGGGTGTAGATTGGAGGGACTCAAACAGCTGCGGACTCAACTCGACTCTCTCAGACCTGGACTCAGTCAGTTCCTCGGCTCGAGCGGTACAGGCTCGTGCTGCTGCCAGTGTCCAGAGTTATTGTGTTGTTGTTATTTCTATTCTGCACAAATCGTCGCTTTTGAATTTGGCTGCACTTCTGTTTCGTTTCAGTACTGCATTACAGTATAGATTATTTGACTAGGGAACAGCAAATATAGCTCCCTGGTTTAGGCTAGTTAAAGACCCTCTCAGAAACTTCTATGCTGACCTTGAACTTTAGATGTGTAAACTTTTGTGGGTGTTGCAATTCCTGATTTGTCTTTAATTTGGAAGGCCTCGAGCTTAATACTCCAATCTTTGGAATCGTTTATATATTTGGTAAAGTTGTGAGTCGGTATATGCATGAGCGTAACAAGCAAGTAACTAAAAATATTTTCTGCTGCAATAACCTGATCACAATAGTTATTGATTCAACAAGAAAGAAAGCACTAAAGCGTGCTATGTTTCAGGCGCATGTCAGAGACTGACCGCTCTGGTTCACAGCCTCGTTGAGATAGCGCGCCACACTGCCCCCCACACCTCCCCAGTACGCAGTCCTTCCCCGCACACCTCCTCGGTATGCAGTCCTGCCTCCTCTGTGGACCAATCAGAGGCCCTCGAGGCCGCCCGCTGCCTCGGATTGGTTGGGCTGTGCGACATGGGGGTCGTGACCCTGCGGAGAGAGCCGGGCGGGGCCCAGGGAGGAATCCGGGGGACCCTGGACACGGCACTGGCTTCTTTTACGCGTGACCCTGCTGCGCAAAGAACGTGCACGATTGTGCATGCGCTGGATCAATGTCTCACCGACCGCTGGTGCGTGCGTGCAAATTTTAAATTTCTTTATTTACGTGAACTGATAAAAGAATTAGTAGTTATCACAACTCTGACAGCTAATTGTAGTTAGAATTATCCTCGACTTGTCATTGCTACATATCGTCTAAGTTTTATTGCCAATCAGCCTTTGACTCGAGCACTATTGACAGAAATGATCAAAACGTTACGAAGTACAGCCAAATATGGCCAAAAGTTTACTTTCTATGACCAAACATGACTTGCGCAATATTGACAAACATGGTCAAACGTTGCCAAATATTGCCAAACGTTACCAAATATTGCCAAACGTTGCCAAATATTGCCAAACGTTGCCAAATATTGCCAAACG
>JAQIWG010003792.1:0-17194 GCA_034695025.1 Chamaedrilus cognettii | reverse complement strand
TAGACGTTCCTCAACTTCTACCTCGACTCCTACCTTGACCTAGAAAGACAATTTAACAGCAGCCCATAACTGCCGTTTGAAAAAACTCAAAATTTATTTCAAAATTTTAAAGACCCAAATTTATTTCCACAAGAAGTCACTTTAATTTAAAGTCAGTGAAAACAGAAAATCATTTTCCTTTAAATCTATAACATCATGTTAATTTAAGGAAGTGGTTTATTGATTTAAATGCAGCAAGCAAAAAGCTTTTTTGAATGGCAGTTATGGGCTGCTGTTAAATTGTCTTTCTAGGTCAAAGAGGAGTCGAGATAGGAGTTGAGGTACGTCTATAGAATCCACTCTAAAACTGGGAAGATGTGAATGCATTTCTTGTTATTGTTTTGCAGGGTATTTTTAATAACTAAAGAGTGTAAATCTCTTTTATGGTATAGGAGTGAATGTATATTTAACTTGTATGTCGCTTTGCTAACAAAGTGTGTCTTGTAGCCTGAGATATGTAGTAGTCATTGTGTGATCTTGTTTCTGTGTGTCAGTCGTGTGAGTTTCAAAGTCTGAAGAACGCGCTCAGTGTAGATTGGACGACAGCGGAGAACAGCAAGAAACTACGCAGAAACCCTCCGATCACCTACTTCATTGTCAGAGGTACTCACACATTTTCTCTCACGCGTTTCTTTTCTGATGAAAGAATTGAGCAAACAATTTGTCAGTTTATCATGTAACAACGTGAATGTTTGCACTGATAGTTCTATCGTTTGATTAATTTGGCAGCATGTCTAAAAAGTTGATATTTAACTTCTGTGCATAAAAACTTTTGGTTTGAAACGGATTGATGTCATGTTTTCTTGCTGTATTATATCGATGGTGCTTTTTTATATTGTGTGTTTTTGTGTCATAGGCTTCTTGCTTTCAAGTAATTGAAACTGCTGCACCTCCGATAGACATACGGTCATTTCACTTATGCGTTATATGCTTGCTTTAGAAAACAAGGCCCAATTTAGGAACATGAGCAGCCTAAATACTTCATGTTTCCGACGGGTGTTTCAGTGTTGCTGGAGTTTTGCGCTCAGGCGGGGCGCTTACCGCGCGCTGAGACCCTAGCGATGGACCAAGCCCTGCTGCTGTCCATCAGAACCGACCTTCTTAAGGCGATGGACGTCAGCACTGCCATTGTACCGGACAACTTTGTCCAGTGAGCCTTGCTTGATTTAATGTTTGTTTGGATAGAGCGACGTATCTAATCAAATTATGCCAAATTTGTTGCCGATGGATTGTATGAAGATAGTATGCGTAAATAAGTGCCCAGCCTGGATGGAAATTTTATTTTTCACTGGAGGCTGGTGATTGTATGTGTTGCGCACTAACTAATTTTAAATTAAATACTATTACTACTGCTACTGAAGGAGTTGCTTCAGATGCTAAATGCTCTCTACTTTCATTTGCCGTTACCTGTGGAGGTATTTAGCTTAGTCAATAGTCATACTTGGCAATAGTTCAACATGTATTAGCATTTTTGTCTTAATTTTGGTGTTTTATTAGATTATATTAAGTGCCATACATGTTGCTGGTTTAGAACGCTGCTTCTTGCCACCACTATGAAAATTGTACACCTCTCAATCGTCACTTGGATCACTCATTGACGGTGTTTCTTGCAGCCACTGCGTGTCTCAGTTCAACCCGGTCTGCGCCGTGCTGGGGGGTGTGATGGCCGCTGAGATCATCAAGGCTGTCTCTCAGAGGGACTCCCCGATCAACAATTTCTTCTTCTACAGCGGCTTGGACAGCTGCGGCAGTGTCGACACGCTCGGCTCTATCTGAACACGCGACACCACGCTAACACCTCAAACTAGACTTAGCTTTACTCTGGAACCATGCTCGATCTACGTAGTCCGTACAGATCACGCTTATCATTGGATATATGATATAGCTAGTGTAATAACATTTCTTGACAGACTTTGGCATCAACACTTTCTTGGGCTATTGGATTGTTCGTTCTACAGATGTCGTGGAATATTAATACCCGATGTATTTTTGGGGCATATGAAAAGTCACTTTGATGATTTCATTGTTGTGTCTATCATGTGGATCGGTGCCGCTGGAAATATGTGGAAATTGGACCGTTTAGGCTTAGCTTGCATAGAACATGGTTTTTGCTTGTGTAGTTGAATAAGAACTAATCATTGGATGTTGTCACAAAATGCGAAAGATTTTGAGTTTATTAACTATTTGGTTTTTTTACCTGGCATTAACTGTTCTTCCGTTTCCACAAAATGTGGAATTTAAGTTTAAAGCCGAGGCTCTCAAAGGCTCACCCGCCGCAGGCTATGAATGGCTGCCAAGCGTTTTCCAGGGGCTAAAACTGCATTCATTAAAGCCCTGGTTGACATTGAAGCTAGGTGCAGTGAAAGTGTCCTCTCTTCTTGCAGCTTCAGATATTTTTTGTTTTTGATACTTTTCGACATGTTCAAATAAATGTGTAAAACGTTGAGGTTTGGTTTTAACCCTAAGTTGAACACCTAGGCTGGTTTCTCCAACACAGATTTAATGATTGTTCAGGATTTAACCCAACTCTTTGCATAGACTAAATCCTGAACCACCATTAAATCCGTGTTGGAGAAACCAACCCTTCTTCTATTAACAATAGAGTTAAAAGAAACGGAGATCATTAAAATCGCAACAACAAATACAGCGCACTGAACTCTGCAACAGTTACTTCTCTTGAACAATTTTAACAATTATGAAGGTCGGACTAATTATTATTAGTTCAATCCTTCAACTATTTGCAAGTGTCCTTGACATTCAAACATGTCACAGGTACAAACACACTCATATAATTTGAACGCTCAGTACACAACAACACACAGCAACAAAGAGTATCAAAATTTTTGCATAAAAATTGTTCACTAAGATGTTGATAAGACACAATGGTGTACAAAAATTGCGCACCCGTTTGATATTGAGCCTTCAAAATAGTTGAGATAAACACAAAGGTCAGAAACGCATTAGCATAATAAACGAACTGAAATGTGTTTGGCTCGCAGTGATACCACTCGTTATCCTTGATCCCATACTTAAAAGTTTCAATGCATACACGCACACATTCTATTCATGAATCTCAAATAATTAATGGTAAGAAAAGAAATAGTTTGATCAGGAAGCAGTAAAGTTATCCAAGGCACAAACTGAGAATTAAGAAATAATATACTCAAATAAAATATAACTCAAATATAATATATTAATTGCACAGTGAGTTGAAACAATTAGTGAGTCAGAACATGTAGGGCCTGATTTTCCAATCAAAATGCCGATTCAAGATCATGACGTAATTTCACTAAGCCAGCGCATCGATATCTTGACCTAAGATTTATGTAACGTGATGCATGTGATTTCATCACCCAATCGGGTGATGAAATCTTAATCTCTGATCATACTGAATTGAAAAACCAGCCGTAGTAACACATATTAAATAACATTCAACCAAAATCAGCCTATGTATATTTAAGACTTATACCCAGCTATTCAATAGAGAATTAAAAATAAAGATCGTGACGTTATCTAGCCAATAGTGAAAAGTAGATCTAACCGACTAACCCAACGTAGCATGAAAGTGTGATTTCATGCCTAAACCATAAATGTCGATCTAACGTCACAATGCAATAATGATTGCTGAGCAGTGAGCAGTAAAGCGCAATGGCTGTCAATGGACCTGTGACGTCATTTCGTCGCCAGTATTTGTTCAGTGTATGCACGAAATCATGGTTTTATGCATGCGTTGGATCACAGCCTGATATCCATCTTAGGCGAGGCGATTGGTTGGCAAGAAATAGATCAACGATTCTTTAGTTAACGCTCAATTGAGCACACGGGCATAATTGCAGTCTGATGCCTGCGAAAAAATTATATCAACACCAAAACATTCAGCCGGAGATAAATTAAATTAATTCAGCAGTGAACTGTTGATTAAGGTTTTTCAACAGATAGCTAACAGCCTTCAATAACTTAGCATGTATACTGTATAGTTCAAAATATTGAGGCATTTGCAAGAGATCAGTTTACTATCATCCTATACTGGTCTACTTGTATCTCCTGCAGCTAATTATTCTGGGAATAAAAAAAAATCCTAACATGGTGATTTGATCAAATTGAATTAATAATTTAAATAATTTCATTAAAAGTACATCAAACAAACAAAATTTACTTGAGCGCCTTCCATGTGAAGTAGGCCAGCAAACATTCCGACAAAGCCTTTCCGGTATCCAAGCATTGCATCAGAATATATAACAAAACTCAGTATTGTAAAGAGCATCAAAATCTTGAAGCCACCATCATAGATGGATCAAGACCGTAGTCTAGACTGTCTCGATAATTACAATTTAAACATTGACTTTAAATTTTGATATAGTTTGCGTAGTTTTTAATTTACTTCAATATATCCAGCGCCTCAGTGGAAGCTCATCTACAGTCATAGAATAAACGCCACAGCACAAAAATGCATCACAATAATGAACTGTTTTCAATCATAGACTAAGATCTGCACTTTGCAAATATACTGTTCAAACGCTTAAAGCAACTTCACATAAAATCTCACAAACATCCTGCAGGCATTGTCTGCTCGACAACATCGATCAACGTTCCTCCAACACCACAAAACAATGGAAAAAATCCACGAAATGATCACCGAAATCAACGCATAAAAATTGAGATTGATTTAACATATACACTCATTGCCATAAACTGCAATTATACATTGCATTGCTACAGTTAATCGCGCACGCCCCCAACACTCCCAATACATCCAAGGGCCCTTGATTCCCCATCGAGCCCTGTCAAGTTCAAGGTCGCAGCCTCAAGTTCACGACCCCGGCGGGGGTTCTTCATCCTCCGGCACAGAACCCACGCTGCTGCGCTGCTCACGATTACTCCTTCCGCGCTGCGCCGACCTAGCCGTCAAATCCGCCGCATTTTCCACCTCATCCTCCTCCTCCACGGAAATCTGGAACGACGCGTCGCCCCGCATCCTCGAGCCCCCTGGAGTGAAGTGAGAGGGGTTGAGCTCGAGATCATCCATCTGTAGCTCGGGCGGGGCGTGTCGGGCAGGGGGGAGGTAGCGCTGGAGGATGCTGAGAAAGAGACTGCCGCGGCGGCGGCGCGTCATGATGGGAAGCGATACGCGACGGTCCATGCGCGCCGGCAGCTGGAAACAACGTCGAGTATTTTTAAATACACTCTAGTTCTACACTACACAATGCGAGCTGCCCTAAATACCTTGATTAAATTTTGAGTCGCATTGATTGGTAGTTAACTCAACAGTAAAATATGATCGATGGTAAAATAGTAAAACAAAAATATCAGTAAAAAAAATTAATTAATGAAACAATGCATGATGCCTTGTGCATCAAGTAACTAATCATAACATAAATTATTAATGATTTACTGCTGATTCCTTAAATATTGTAGATAATGGTACATGTAGGCTAACTCAGATTGATCATATCATTCACACCGGATTGACATGAGGTCATGCTGACTGGATCGTGCAATCCAGAAAGCCATGGTTAACTGAACACTAAAAGTACACGATGTCATTATCCCAGCAAGTCGGGGAATAAAGAATAGACTTTCAGCCCAGAGTACCCCGGGCGTCTCGTAAAAGGCCACTAAAGAAGGGGGAGTGGTTCATTGCTTGGTAAAGCTGAGGCCTAGGCACTGAACAGGAAAATACAGGTAATAGTCTTCGTTACTACACACTGTCCTTAAACTTGCATAAAAGAAAAAAAAAAGAAAAAATACACAATGTCATGTAAACTGTTATGATAATGCAACCCCACCTGTTCGTCGACGTCAGAGCCCGGCTCGTAGAGACTGTTGAAGCTGTCGCTGATGCCGCGCAGCTCCGCCGCAACCTGGCTCTCGACGATCGTCGGCACCGAGTGAGCGCGCGGGCGGAACGGGCTCAGCTCCGCGCCCCCCCAGCCCCCCTGGGGGATGGGGTCGGGCACCTGTAGGGCGGGGCCGGGCCCCTGCAGGAAGAGCGCCGAGCCACGGGAGAGAGTGGGGTGCGAGGTGCTGTAGCCACGAACGGCACTGGCACCACGTGACTGGGGAGCATTGTCACCAAGTGACTGGCGGGCACTGACATCGAGTGAATGGGGGGCATTGGCACCAAGTGACTGAGGGGCACCAGATCCAGGGGACTGGGCGGCACTGGAAGCCGGAATGTGAAGGTCCCGGAGGGTATTCATCAATCTTGAAACAACAGATCGCGCATTAGCTACTAATTTTAACCGAAAAATTGGTGCAGTAGGTTTACGAATAAAAGGAATAATGTAGCCCGGATCACAAGATAGATTATTTTTTGACTCGGACCAGCGATGACATAACCCCTCAGAAAATAATTTTTGGCTTAGAAAGGCTTATTGCATCACCTGGTCTATCTTATTTCGCACGTCGTTGCATATGTTAAGCTAAACATATATTTATTCTCAATACAAATACTGGACAGTGTCGCCTACATTGTCCACTACAGCATAAAGCCATCTCAGGCCTATGCTATGCACTCCGTTATAACAGCAAGCTGTAGTCTAGCTACCTTCAGCGACACCTAGATTTATTTGTAGCGATCGCGAATAAAGTTATTGATCGAAAGATTTCATCAGAATCTTAACAGGCTTAACACGGTAGCAAGCCCTTTGCGTAAACCGGGGCGATCCTCGGCGCAGTTATTTAGGTGTCAACGAATCCTTCATTCTCAAGGCAAACACAACGCCAATACCAATACTCTGACATCAGACGATGCGACTCTATTGCGTACTCTAACAACGCACACGTAGCCTATACTTGGCTATTACCATGACAGTGGCGAAAACTAATTCTAGATGCTCACATTAGAACTCGGCGACTGTCAAGGCACTGTCTATCGTTGACTAAACCGCAAAGGTATGCTGTCATGTGCTATATGGCACCTCTGGTTATTTATAGTCGCCTACACCGTTCACACTCGGCCTATTGGTACATGTAGGCGCTGTAGGCCGCTTACTCAACAATAGGCCAGTTAAAGACCCCTTTGGGCGAAATTTTCCGCAGTAGCAGAGATTGCTTCAAACAGCTATCGCCACCGCGACGAACCGCAGCCTATCAGTCATGCTTTGTTGTCCAGTCATACTACCAGCCAAGTCAGTCTATCGCCTACTGCACGGGGCCTCTAAGGTTATTTGCAGACACGTAGGCTATGCCTTGCCAGGCTATTTATAGATTAACAGCCTGGTCTATTAAACAGTCACCGAAAACCAGTTAGCAAAATATTATGACGGGGGGCAAACGATGAAATTTAAAATATTAATATCATTTTAATCAATTTAAATCGCGAAAAGTACTCCAACAAAATACCTCAAATTACATGTGTGATTTCGAGACATGAGGTTCAACTTTGATAATAGGCCCACTATTTATAAGAGCACAAAAAATTGCAACTTCAATACAGTTTTATTTAGACTTAAAAATGCACACATACTTTTCAAATATTGCTGCCTTAATTCAAACAAGCAAATTATTTCAAAACTTAAAATAATTAACTTCAGAAGTATACTGTATACTTAATTGCATACTTGCAAT
The DNA here is from genome assembly GCA_034695025.1 of Chamaedrilus cognettii. NCBI lineage: Eukaryota > Metazoa > Annelida > Clitellata > Enchytraeida > Enchytraeidae > Chamaedrilus > Chamaedrilus cognettii. The sequence goes on along the minus strand of JAQIWG010003792.1, from coordinate 9,586 downwards.
GGGCCAGCAGGCTTATCCACCTATTTGCCAAGATAAATCAGCACTACAATCGGCTACAGATGCATTACACTATTACTTTAGTCCAATATTAAAGACGCTATTGATCGCTGTCTTTGGTCGATTATAATAATTACTGTAGCCTAGTAGGACTATAATAGAAGCCGCTATGCTTATCTTAATAGTCCATTGTTAAAAATTGTGTCAGTCGACCGTCGACCCAAATCCCGAGCTGACCCCGATAATGACGTCACTGGAATTGGAATCAATTTTCCAAGAAACGGCGCCGAAGCAGCTTTCAATGAATTTTGAACAACAAGCAATCCAGGTGTCAGTAGTTCAGGTTAGTAGTGTTAGTAGTACAAGCCAAGGAAGTAGCAACCATGATAGCAACCATTCTTTAGACCCATTCCATATTGATCTTCTCCCACAATTATCACTAGACTAATACACAACAGTCCAGCTGAAAAATACAAAACATTACACAGCAGGCTTCATGCTGCGTCCATGACCAAGACTGATGTAATTTTTGGTAGAGCTAACATTCGGGATCAATATCAAACCATGAACTTCAATAATAATACATACTAATACATACTAATACTAGTACATAATACATACTAATTAGCCCAAATGTAAATAATTACACACTTTCAGTCAACCATTTTCAGTCCACACGGTCAAATTGAATACCATTTTTTTTAAACTTTGTGAAAAAAATTGCTGTTCAGCGACCCACTGTTAAATTTCAGCCGGAACTCAAAAGTTTTCCTCGGCCATTTACACCAGCGACCCTGGTTTTCCAGAGAGACAGTAGGCTGCTGGATATCGAGTGCATTCCAAAAGAGACATTCATCGATCAGATCGGACCGTTTGTAACACCTTGTCGGCCCTTATAATAGACCGCATCGGGGCGTATCATTACACATTGTGCAGCGGCGCTGCGTCTAGTGTAAACAAATCAATTACTTCAACTACGTGGCCCTATAGTGCAAAACAATTCAATTACGCTGACTGTGCGAAAGTGTGTGTGAACGATCGCAATGATGGATGCAGTTTGTAAAGGGTGGGAGATGAGGTGTGAGCGTACAGTACATCTCGAAGCCACAACATGTGACTTTCAGATAATATTACGACAGAAGCTTTTTACATGCGCTTGATTATGAAACTAGTTCATCCGCTAAATATATATGATTTCTCCAATTTTCGTGATTTGAAGAAAGCTTGTTTTTCTACAGTTAGATAATTTGAATCCAACAGTTATTTGATTCAAAAATTACCTCCAAATTGAATTCATCTGAACATAAATAGCTCTATACAGTCATGTATATGCCTTCATTAAATGACAATAGTATTATAATCGAGAACTCGATATAATACTATATTGATGAAAATTAAAACTGCACGCTGAGGGTAACGAAATATTGTAGGTCCTAAATCATACAGGTAAAATTCACAAATATTATACGTCTACAGTACCGGTAAGAACTTTGCAATAGATAGCCTAATCAGACTTACCTAGCTTTTGATATCCACTTAGAAAACTTCTCAGCTTTGCAGGCAATCACTCCGAACGATTTTTCTAGAATCCGACGATCGATACAAAGTTATGCGATAGTTTAAGCGATCAATTAACTAATATAACAGCAAACTAATTAAGCTAATTAGTAATTAGCTTAATCTCGGCATAATAATGAGGAACGCCCAGCTGATCGCCACATGCTTTCTTAACCGTGTCAACATTTAGCCTAACTTCTCCTGACTGACAACCAATCGGAAGCGAGATTGCTGACGTAAGCGCGGCACGTGATTTCCATGGACCACTCAAAAGTTAGTATCGTAGGGCATGCTCAAACTCGTTAGTTTGCCCCAAAAAGTCAAAGCCGATGAACTTGGGAAATTCCTGAAATGCTGAAGTCCGAATTAAAATTACTTTGGTTTATGCTAATCGGTATAGTTTACTAGTTATTGCCAGGTTATAGAAAATTTTATTTAGCCTACGCCTTATTTAGGCGCTGCCATCCTGGTCACGGGTTTCTATAACAAGCTAATATAAGCTAAACTATTTCTTAACTTAAAATTTTCATTGGTCTAAAATTTAAATTCATTCAACGTATATTAGATTTCCCAGGGTCGTCAAGAACGTCGATCCCGTGTAGACAAAGGCCTAAATTGTGGTTATGGCATCGTTATATGCTCGAGATGAATGTTGAAAGCGTCATCCAGTTATTTTTGTATCTTAAGACTAGAGTAACTGGAGTCTGCGTGTCCTATTTTATTATTTAAATAATATTTTATTAAGAAAATAATAGCTGTGATAATAAGGAGTATTTTGAAGAGTTAAAGTCTGAATCATTTGAGAGCTATACTCCGCTGTGATTTCAAGCAACATAGTCTGTCTTCTAACTTCGAACACAAACAATGTCATGCACACAGATGTTAAAGAACGTTTATTTTGAGTGTCAATACAAATCGAACCATGACAAATTTTCATCCGAGATACATTTCCACAATCATTAAAACTTTAAAGTCAGCATAACTGTTAAAGGATAAAAAGGCAACTAGCTGTGCTAGAAAGCCCAGATGTGACGAAGCATGAAATTATGACACAGATCGCAGGTGCACAAAATTCGCAAGCGTAAAATGTATAAGTACAATTTCTAAAGTCATCGCCCTTAAGTTCAAAATGCAACTAACTTTGCTAGAAAATCCCATCTGATGAAGCATAGAAGGAAAATTGTGACAGAGAATGGAGCGACTTCATTTGTAGAATGAATCAAACTAAAGCATATGAAACCAATAGATAGTACCAGTAGTAAGCGTACTTAACCAATATTATTTATTCAGCGACTCATAACCATGTAGGCTAATTAAAAAAAAAAAATTATCTGTAAAAAATTATGTTATCAACGGATAAAAACAAATTCCAGTTGTAAAACGACATGATGCAATACAATAGCGCAACAGCAATCTTCTAATAAGAAGCTAATAATTATAAATTGTCATTTAAACGCATCAAAATGTGTCATTTAAACGCATCAAAATGTGTCATTTAAACGCATCAAAATGTGTAAATTCTAAGAAGTGTTTCGTAAACGCGACAGTTCACTAGCGTTCAGAGGGAATCACCAATAATCAGAGTAAATGCAACACAGGCAGCGTGGCAGACTAGTCAGTCAGGAATGCAGACTGTTGGTGGAAGGCAGAAAAGCAGATTTCTAGTGGCAGACAGACTACTAATGTTAGGCAGGGAGACAGACTACTGATGGAAGGCAAGGAGGCAGACTACTGGTGGAAGGCAGGGAGGCAGACTACTGATGGAAGGCAGGGAGGCAGACTACTGGTCGTAGTTCTGCGACGGATTGGTGTCGGTGCGCCGACGCTTGCGCGCCTCAAGCTGAGTGAAGAACTCAGCAATGTCCTCCTGCCTCACAACCTGCGCACCAACATAACAATTAACGGTTAACAATAAACGATTAAAATTAATGATCAACGGTAAACAACAAACAGTTAGAATTAACGATTAACGGTTAAAAGTAACAATTAATGGTTCAAGCGAATTACGCCAAATAGTTGATGCAGCCTAGTGCTCCGTAGTAGACTGTTGCAGCATAGGCATGCGCGTATTTGGACATTTGTAATGAAAACGACACACTACAATCTGGTACAGTGTGAACAAACACCAGAGAGATCAAACGTGAATACAACGATACGTAGAGATTAATGCTTGATGACATAGGTGTCTGTCAAATATGACAGAATCACACGCGTTATCTCAGGAGCTTAAGATATAATAATCGAATCCAGTGCGTTCATTGATTTAAGAAAGTTATTTTTATTTTTATTTTCTCCTTTTTTTCTTTTTCAGGTTACTGCAAAACATGAAATTTTTGCAGCATGTTATTTTTGCAGTTGTGCCTCTCAGAAATTTTGCTGCACTTAATTTGCGCGTTTTTGAGGCGCTTTTGAGGCTTAAAGCTTCTGCGGCTTATTTTGCTGCATGTAATTTTCGCGAGTTACGCCGATTCGCGAAATTCGTGAAAATCACGCGTTTTACAGTAGATAAAAAGACAAGTGTCTAGCACCGTAGATTATTATGAATAGTCGTTCTACGTTTACACAACAAAGCAAACTCACCCGAATAGTTTGCTTCGAAATAAATCTAGCGAAATTTTTTACTAATATGGACTCCTTTTCTACGCAGGCATAAAATTGACAATGAAAGGCAACACAGAACCTTGTGGTTGTCGGTGAACTTCTTCAGATACGCCGACAGCTCTGACTTCATGTCCGCATACCCTGCGCAAATTGACAGAAACGGTTTGGACTCTTATCCTATGAAAAAATTTAGTGTAAACTGTGGCGTTTTGTGTTAACTTTTGTGTTAACAATAAGCACACAGCTTATTGCGTGCTTATTGCCCATTTGTATGCAACACTTACTTATTGTTTAAAAATAAAGTAAATTTAATGACACGACATATAGCAAGAAATGTTAAATCTTGGCATCAGTCCAACAAGTTAACTAGTAAACCAGCTTAATTTTATCCCAGATACTAACGCTGGTCTACTAATTCACACGTTGAACTCACGCCGAGATACAAAATTTATATCCCACCTTATTTCTGAATGAACAAATAAAGAGCAGTATTGATACCAGGCTACTGCAAAACATTCAATTTTTGCTGCGTGTTATTTTAGTGGTTTTTCCTCTTCAAAATTTAGCTATATTCAGTTTATAAATAGCTTTTGCAGCGTTATTTTCTCGCATGTAATATTCGCGAGTTTTTCCAATTGGCGAAATTCGACAAAATTACATGCACGCAGAAATTTCATGTTTTACAGTGTATCATATAATACACAAGCCCCTCAAAGTCCCAGAGCAGATCAGGCGCACAGCAGTACCTTGCAGCCACCCCTACCCTGGAGCAGCCCCTACCCTGGAGGACCTCCTACCTTGCAGCAGCTCGATCTGCTGGACCCTGCCGAGGGTAGAGAGCGCATCGAGGCCCTGCTGGTACAGCGAGCGCCGCCCCTTGTCCTTGCCGCGCTGCTCGTACGCCGTGATGCTGTCTGTCTCGTCGATCAGGAACGCCACACCCAGCTCGGCGTACATCGCCTGGCAGGGCACCATAATAATAATAATAATCATGTAGCAACCTTCAACCAGATGACAGTGTACATGCACATGATAAAAATGTAATCTAACTACACAGAGTTCAAAAGATAAAATTAAATACGAAAAAAATTCCATCTCGAATTTCTATTCCTTTTGTTATACTTGATGTTGCTATATTGCGACATGACGTAGTCATGCTAGCATAAGACGACACAAATATGACGCACTATAAGGACTCACGCTACACTTGCAGCAGGTGCAGAGAGAGCGGCGCCAGGCCGCCGGCCAGAACACCGGGCCCGTCGGCTGACACCCCCCACCCGCCACAACACCTCCCAACTCGGACAAGTGACACACCACCCCCCCTGCAGTCTTGCCTTCTTCATTCCCGTCCGATTCCTCCTTGACAGCAGGATGAGACACTGCGCCTGATTGGTTGCCATTTACGCCCGTCGCAAGAGAGGAGTCGTCTGATTCACCGATGACATCAACTTCTTTGTGGTCATTTGAGACAGGAGGGACGAGAAGGGACCTGTTGCTCGGATTAAAGGCGCCTGCAGCGAGCAACAAAAACTAGAAACTCAAGAAAATAGTAACATTTCAGAACACGTTCAGTATTTTGTCTCTTTAGTGTAGATGAGCATCACATCTTCTGGGTTAATTAACAAATACGATTAAATATATGATGATGACTGTAATTCTTACTCAATAACTTCTGGTACCATACGTCAAGTCGTTAAATGAAATCACTGCGCACAGCATTCGTGAACAAATATCCGCATACACAGTACATGACAGTGAAAGATTAACAATTGGACTGCATACCATGAATTATGCCATCGTGTGTATTACATATCCGCCCCAATAGGCCTACACGTTATATACAAAGCATAAGAAGCCCTGCAGACTGGGGTAAAAAGCGAATAGGCCTGCAGCCCAGAGTTCCCCTGGCGACTAGGGTGGATGGCGGGTGGTTCTTTGGACTGTAGTAGTCTTTGCTATTACACGTAGTCCTCGAATCTCAAAAATCAAACCAATATAATGCGTAGTGTGCGCGCTCTCGTAAAAAAGAATTGGCTACGAGTCAGTAGGCTAATGCGACACACCACAACAAACAGGCAGAGCCCAGTGATGACAGACACCCAGCTGGTCACCGACCTTTGTTGAGGCGCGCATAGGTCCAGAGGAACTGACAGCGGCGCATGCACACGTCACACACCATCTCCTCCCAGCTCTCCACGTCGACGGGAAACTGACACACGTGCTGTAACAGCAAGCGAACCGTGTCCCACTAAACCGGGCCACCTCAGCTATTATCCATATATCTATCACACTTTTATTAATAGATTTAGATTAAGTAAAATTATGGTAAATACTTGTAAATTTGTAAACACATCATTAACATTTTTCTGGCAAAACTTCAAAAATCGCCGTCTTAATTTATAGAATTTATGAAGTCTTAATTGTTCAGATACAAACCGCCCTATAACTGTGTTTTAAAAGTAAATCGTACGTTTGTATCTCATAATAGCTCTCTCAATACTCAAAAGTTGCATCTTAATCGCTTGAATCACTGAAATCTTGTAGAACGAGCAAAGAACTATTGATTAAAGCATATCGCTTTCAGTATCTAAAGACCAAATGAAATGAAGTTTGTTCCCATTGTAAAGTTAAGATTGTACAAGATAACAGCAGATACCAGCTGCACTAGGCTGAGAGTTACGTACTCTTTGATGGAACCAGTCCTCACACACCACACACTGAAGCATCACATCGTCCACCTACAACACACATTCGACAGCATTCAAGCCGACATGGTGACGTTACGCATCAGCTAGAACCACTCAGAGATACTAATTGATCAGTCAGTGTTCAAACGTTTTGCGATAATTACTCAATGTACAGCATTATATATAGCATGTATACATGTATATATGCATAAAGGCGTAAGTAGTAATTTAGAATGAAAGATAAAGCTATTATTTAGTAATAATGCACGATGCGCTCTGCAAAAGTCCATCGTTAACATCCAGCATAGTCAAACATTAGAAATAAATAAGTTCTCATTGAACTCGAGTAACCAGCAGTTCAGCACCATCAATAAATTTAACATTGCACATTGCACAATGCACTGCATATTTGCAGTGCATTAGCAGCTGGAAGAGGACACACAAAGCCAGCGATTGCTGCAAATATAAAAGAGAGAAGCCCCAAATATTAGAGAAGTACTGACTGTATCCTCCTCGTCTGGGTACGGTCGACTACACTTGCAGTAGAGACCCTTGTAGTTCTGGTTGTAGACATTGTCAGTGTTCAGAGAGCGCTTATCCTACAACCAACAACATTCACAGCTCAAAACAACATACAACCGAAGCATTCACTGATATGACATTGTAGGCTAATAATGTAAATATAAACCATATTCACTTCTTCAATTAATACAGTCACATAAACACATCATTACTGTAATCTGAACAACAATGCAACTATTCTTAGAAAAGTTATAGAATCACAGACAATTTTTTTAAGTGCTATTCAATTAACTACAAAAAGACAATATTATGATTAAGAAAAGATTAACATCGGAGTTGCGCACTAGATGGCAAAGCATGATCAACAAAATGGTGATTTCTCGTATATTAAGCTTCTTTTAAATCATTAATACCGAATTAAGAATATACACAAGAACATATTACATCAAGAACACCGAAGCAGAAAGACCAACCGGGCACAACTTGCAAGGATTTCCAACAAACTTGCTGTTTCCGCAGTCACAACAAAACTTTCTACAACAGACAATGCGACGGATCCAGTATAAAACCCTCCAGGAAAAAGCAACTGAAGATTTTAATAATATACGATATAGGCTCATTTAAAGAAATATACACGACTGAAAAATTCGTTACGCATATCTATTAAAATTATTTTATTTAAAAGAAAGCTAGCACAAATTTATAGTCTATGGTAGACTGATCTGAATCATAAATATTAAATTCTAAATTCGTATATAAAGGCAAATGTTCTTTTAATAAATTGATATTAAGCACATTAACAAATTTATAAAGAAAAAAATTAGATATTTGTACACTTAACAAATTATAACAAAAGCGTGATAGCACAAAGTGTATGACCTCTTAGTGTAAAGTTCAATGAGTTCGTGACCCTCGTGACATTCATGACTGCAGGCCAGACAAATCCCAGCGCATTCGCTCTCACCGCCGGCAGCAGCGGCACACGTCCTGCATGAGTAGAGCGCCTGTCGATCCACGTATCCCTAACAACAGATCGAACATGAACAGCATAGGCTAAAACGCAAGTAATAAAGTCGCTGATTCTTCAAAATAAAAACTATTTTCATGTCGATAAATTGTCTAATCTAGTGATGCCACTGCTAGTGATATATCACAAGATTTGGGGATATTTCAGCGATTGAGGGATCTGATTTTAAATATAATATATTATACAATATATATCTTCACGCGTCTCAAACTCAAACTGACGGATAGCCTCTACTCATCCTTTAAGCTTATCAACCTGCAAGTAAGTGCAGTTCTGATCATCGCTCGCTCCGAGCACAGCATCGGCATTCTCCTGCAGCGCTTCCTGCTCGGCCAGCAAGTCCACCATGCACACTTCCTCCTCGCCCCCCTCCTCCCCCTGTGACCCGCTCGCGTCCAGTTCTGGCGCCTTTCCATTCGAGTTGTCGGCTCTCTTGTCAGTAGAATTGCTTCCGCTGTCTCGGTCGCCGTTGTCACTCATTTTGAAAACAATGCGTTTTAAACGACAGCAGACCTTGTATATTAAGTATCAGTTGCTGTTAGGCGAACCATCGATGACAGGAACCGTTATCAAAACAATAACATCGCAAAAAAATTGTATATTAAAAATTTAAATTAGCAAGTCGCCAATAGTGATGTTCGGTTTAGGAGGTCTTAGTAGATATCAATTCGGAGACGGCAGTATCCGTAACCTCCGAATTCAGACTGCGAAAACCATTCGTTGCCTAGTAAACAGTGCCAAACTGCCCATCACTTATAAAATCGTTGCACTGTACCAAATAACGATCAATAGCTTAATATAACAACTTATACACAAAACAGGCCTATTCAATCTCGACGAAATGAATTATAAGCAGACCCACTCATCTGTGTAGGCTAAACGTTTCTGGACGGGAAAGTAGGAACGCTAAATTAGAAAAGTTTTAAAATTAGCATTTTAATGTCGATCCAATTTTATACACAGTAAACCGAACGCTGTTATGACAACGGTCATAAACTTTCGGTTAAATTAAAAAACAGTTAGGCCTACATTAGCAATGGGCATGAATTTTGAAACTCCAACCTTGACTCAATCTAAGCCGCTAATTCCAACTATATCACGCTTTCATGTCAGATTTTATTTGGCCTTATCTGAGGTTTGCCTCAGTGAGGGCCAACAGATTGTGCTTACATACATGTAGGCCTAAGCCCAA
>JAQIWG010003791.1:0-17194 GCA_034695025.1 Chamaedrilus cognettii | reverse complement strand
GTACATGTAGAGTACATGTAGAGTACATGTAGAGTACATGTAGAGTACATGTAGAGTACATGTAGAGTACATGTAGAGTACATGTAGACCCCAATATTCGCCAACATCGCACAGTCACACACACACATGCGCAGGCCTTTGGGTCCCATCTAGTGAGCATGCCTACGAATGCAGCCAACGACTGCAAAAATCAATGCGCCATTTCGAAAGCACGTAGGCACGATAAATGGGCAATAGGGGGGTTTGGTGAAACTAAAAGCACAGAGGATTAGACAGCGTTACATGCCTGCGGCAGCAAATAGCGCTGCTGATACAGGTTCTTAGGCTCAGACATCATTCTGGTTTGCTGAGAGAGACTAGTTTGAAGCAGCTTAGGGCCTAATATATTATATAAGCACAGTGTATCACTACTATGCTCCAGCAAATCACTACTCCGCTTCAGCTGAATAGTGAATGCCACATAGCAAAGCGGCGGAGATTTGCTAAAATTATGCAGTATAGCAGCTGTGGAACTAGAAATGCCTCGAGCCTGTGGCGAGATTTAGCGTCGATGCGACGTCAGTCCCTGTACGTCAGTCGCTGCGAGGTGGCCGCCGCGCTGAATAATTTATTGTTGCTGCTATGCGTCCAGTTGAGGGGACATTGATTGGTGGGCTCGGGCTGCAGCGCTCGAACGAACGCTGCATGGGACTACAGTCTACTCGCGAGCGCGACAAAGACTTACATGTAAGACGCAATCTCTCAAGATTCTAGTAATCTACGGATTTTCTCAAGAGGAGTGCATCTAGGCTATCGTTGCTTTCCAACGGTTATGGATTTTCTTCATTTATACAGTAATCGTGGAGTGGCCTATAACTGTCGTAGCCTGCTCGTCATAGTGAATGAATTTGAAAGTTGCACGAGTGCGCTGCAAGTCTGACGAGAACCAACGAACCGTCGTGTGGATTATTTCAAACCTCACTGTATGACCCTGAACTGTACGATGTATCTGTAGGCTATCCTGTATAGGGGCCTAACAAATAGTTTTTGTTTTGCTAGAATGCGAAATGTTGCTAGCTGAAATGAAACTGCTAGCCTAACCCCTACGGCTGGCTTAAGAAAGCCAATACTAGGATTAAACGACACAACAATGTCACGTAGGCGTGTAAGAGGAACTAGGCACTAATACGTGTATTTGACGACATAAGCGATAGCGCAATAAACCTATTTATCAATTGAGGAGGCCTTTTATGCTAATAAGTCTCTATTCAATAGACCTAAGTCCGCAAACTTTAATCCACAAACTCATTGCAGATCTCAACTCAGAATACTCAGCAGTGTTCGAACTGAGAAAGAACGCGTCGGCCTATCTTACGTACACAGTACAATAATGCCGAGTTACATGTTCGCGAGTGCCCTGCTCTCGACCCTCATCGCCCTGCTGGCTGGACTCATCAGCGCCGCCTGTCCCTACTGGGCCGTCGTCGGGTCCGAAGAATTACCCGATGGGCATCCTGGCCCACGACCGAGCGGGCAGGCGGTGGAACAGAAGCGACAACACGAGGGGCTTGTGGGCCAGTGTAACGGAGACAGCTCGCGCTGCGTCACCTTCTTCGACGATGACTATCGGTGGCAGAAATCTCAGCCGGGTATGGAACGTATTCTCGTTGTTGACTGCGTGGATCTGATTGACTCAGTAGGCCCTATGTTTTACTACCAAGTTTTATATTATATATAGGCCCCTATTATTATATTATAGGCCCCTATGTTTTACTACCAAGCGCAATGGCGTGATGATTTTTAGTAATAAGTTACATAATACCAAAGACCTATGAGTGGCCAAAAAAATTAACAAAAAAAAGAAATTCGCTCTGGGCAATAGCGCTGCGCCGTACTAATAGAGACATCGCAAGAAGTGCTGACAGCTTTAGATTAGGCCTAAGTGATAGGCTTTTGCAGTAAGTATAGGCTTAATTAATGACATCGCGTGTTAACTTATTGTTAATTCATTGTAATTGATTCATTCGTATTTGCGAATTCATCGTAATGATTTTAACGATGTTAAGATAACTACAATGTTGATGTCTTTAACTGGGTTTCATGCAAGCCGTGTACGAAGCCCAGTTAAGGAAATCGTTGCATGAGTCATGACAACGGTCGTCAACTGGCCGTGATTCCGTGCATGCAAACTTGCATGCAAAATATGCACCGTGGAAAGACACGGAACTTACACGCTTTTAAAGGCTTTCAAGGTGCTTACTTGCTAAGTGAGTAGCCGACGCTGCAAAAGCTACTTTTGCATTGATTTGCAACTATAGAGCTTAGGCTACTTCACTTCGCATTCTCCCAAAACAAATCCCCCTTTTCCCCCGTCTCTCAGCATTGCATGAAGCATTGCTGAAATAGATCTAATACTATTCCAACAATCCCCCTCGCCCATGTGAACTGGCCATTTACTGATGGATCCCTCTGCACTAGTTTTCGGGTGCCTGTTACAGATTGGTTGCTCTACGTTCAGCTGCTATACGCTCTGGGCTTGCTGCTGCTGTTGACCGTGCTGATCGCAGCGTGTGGACTGGCCTGCTGCTGCTGCTGCTGCGGCTGCTGCGCGGAGACGAGACGCCTCTGCGCGACATTGGGAACGCTTTCCCTTCTTGCTTGTAAGCGGTTTGCCTTCTTTAACGTCTCTTTCAACAATACATATTTTGCATGCAATTTTGCATGCAATTTTTTGTGCTACCGTGTTAAGGCAGATGCACGACTGTTGTCATGACAACAATTTCCTTAACTGGGTTTCATGCACGGCTTGTTCCTTAACTGGGTTTTGTGCACGGCTTGCATGAAACCCAGTTAAGTTAGGGTTAGCGTTAGGGTTTCGGATTTTGTGCATGGCTTGCATGAAACCCAGTTACGGACATTTTACATTGTAATTTTCTTAATGTGGTTGCATGAAAATTACATGCATAATTGCATGCAAAATATGCATCGTGGAAAGGAGGACTTAGGGACCTATAGGGTGTGGGGTGAACGTGATTAGTGTAAGGGGTTTGAAATATTTTTATTCCTCGTTTCCTTTATTAAGAATTCCATGCTTCTGTCAGCAACTCAAAGCAGCTATAATTATGAGTAGGCTAATAGTTTCAGTTATAAGGTAGCGTTTAAAATTTATGATTGAAATTCCAGTTTTAAACCGTTATTTAGTTACCGATTTCAGATAGTTTGATCCGAATAGGTCTACTTCTTAACTGAATTTCTGATATGAAGCAAGTACTAATGCAGCCTTAGCCTAGGCTAAACGTAGGCTAACTTACAGAGTAAGCGTACAATTCTTGTGTGCTTAGATCAAGTTTTTATTCAATTTTATAATTTCTTGTAACAGACCTTTTACTCATTTTTTGAAGTAACTAATTTTGTGTTCAGTCAAACAGGTGTGCAACCGGTGTCATTCCTGTCGTTTTAAAGGGGTTTTGAATTATACTTTTAATCCAATCAGAGCCGGAGCCATCTGATTTAATTTTCCGTAACTTTCTGTTTGTTGCAGTTCTGCTGCTTGTCTCTTCTATTCTCGTCTACGGAACTTTCTCATACGTCGATCGACGGATCAGTTTGACGGGAATAGCGTCAAGATTCGAATGGGCGTTCTTCATAGCGATCGCCTCTGCTGGGTCAAGCCTAACTGCGTCCGTTCAGTTCGTGTCCGGGGGTCAAAGCATTGATAACCAACTGTCTGGGCATTTAGTCAAATCGCCCGAAATTGCTGGTGACAGCACGCGGTTACTGTGAACTTGTAGAAATACATTTTGATACTCTTGTAATAATATTGAAGTAGTATTGAATAATCTGGTTTTGGTAATAATGCATTGTGATTATGTTTTGAAATAGTCCATTGAAAAATACAATGATAATAAAATGTTGCTTCTTACACGTATAGACCTTAATGAATGCACTACAATGAACGCGCTACAATGAACGCGCTACAATGAACGCGCTACAATGAACGCGCTACAATGAACGCGCTACAATGAACGCGCTGCAATGAACGAACTACAATGAATGCACTACAATTAGAAAAATACTATGATAATTTTCAACATCATAATTATTTTCGATCAATATAGAAACTAGCTGATTTCCGTAGGCCTACACGTGCACACTACAACAAGTTAATTTGCACCATACATTAAATTTTTGCATCCTTAAGAACGACTTAAATCAGTTCAGTTATGATTATGTAGATGCATAAGCTTAATATCTCATTTGTTTTGCCGCTTCATAGTAAAGAAAAATGATGTAAAACGCTTCAAAATGGCGCCATCTTGCTAATGCACTTTAATTTAAATGTAAGACAGACTCATCAAGACTCGCTGAGTGTCGAGGAGGAGGCTGGAGTAGATGCTTTGCCAAGTAGTCACAAGGTCGCAAAGTCGCGATGTCGAAAAGTCGCTAAGTCGTAAAATGCATTTTAACTAAACATCCGACTATGGTCTTCTTGGACTATAATTATTGAAGTTTGCATTAAGTGTTGTAGCCACAATATGAATGGGAATAACATAAACTTCACGCATTGTAGACTGTATAGCTTGGCATGTAGGCCGCCGTCGGCTTGGCATGGTTTGTTCTGGACTAGGTTATGGACGCCATTTTGTTTTTAATAGCCGATCGATATTTGCTCGTCTTCATTTTATAATAACTTTAATATTATACAACTGTATCCGTTTCCGGCAATATCATGAACAACAAAACGAAAATTAATCTAATTCAATTTAATTAATTGTTTTCATATAATTAAAACAATGACAGGATAAGCGTAGAGTATTGTTTTGCCTAACTATCTGTAGTGCTGGTCTCCTTGCATGGCCACAAGCAGCGATTTGCGAACGACTTCTATCACGAAAGTAAGTTTTATTCAACAGTCTGGCATTGCAATATTTTCGTATTAGGGATATAATAACAAGTATGAACCAAAAATTCTCAGTTACTTCAGAATATTGTCCAAAATCATGGGATCTTGGCGATTCATGGAAGCTACCGGTATTGATGTTCATTAAATATGCAGCCAATAACGTTATGCAATGGAAGTTCGTTACGGTACCAGTAAATAGTATTTTAGTATCTTTTACTAGAACGTCGGTATTTAAAATAAATTTTGAACGGTACTCGGTAATCAACCTCAACTTCGCTACTGCACTGCACTCCACCCTAATGGATGATTTTTTGCAGGGCTGACGAATTTAAATCACTTTTGCCAAGGGTGCACGAAATGGTCACGAAGTGATTATTGCTTGTATGCGTAGATTTGTTGCCATGGCGCACAACTCTGTGCTCATCATTCTATGGTGCAAGCTGGTCCTGCAGCCTCTGGTCCTTGTCCAGGCCAACACTCACTGGCTGGTCACGGAGGATGGGCGCATTCAGTCTCAGGTCGCAGCCGTTTCACGAATAAATAATTAAATGAAGACATTATTAGTATTTAGTGCATTGATGAGAGCTTGCACTTCTAATTACTGAATTTCTTCTGTAATGATGTCAGTTGATTATTTAGGCCTAAATGTAAAACTTAGATGGTGGAGCAGAAGTTTTAATGCATGCATAATTCAACTGAATTTGAGAATGCTAGTGAATGCCTGACCAAAACTGTATAACCGCAATGAATAAATAAATTAGACGAGAACTAGTTTAGAAGACATAAATAAATAAACTGCACAGTACAATGGAGTTGCTGGATTTTAGTTCAGTTGTGGTATATGAAAATTTGCGTAAGATATATGAATTGCATTAGACAGTTCGCACATTTAATAATTGCAATTTTAAACTGTTACACAATACGAACATTAATACATTAAAGGCAAGTTTTTGCAATTAAATGCAATATGCATTGTTGTTGTTGAAATTCTAATTGTATGGGCATACTCAACAAAATTATCATTTCACATTGACATGATAGGCAGGTAGTTTTAAGCCAGTATAAAGAATTTAATGTGCAGAGTGCAGGTGTGGCACATGCCACAGTGCCACATTGCTGGCGATGCGATCGACTGCACATGTTTCCCAGTGTTATGACCAGTAAGATTACCGTATATCTATGGGCCCTACCATATGGCTGCTGATACAAAGATCGTATAATGGAACAACGCGTTACTAAGCCCTGTGTTGCCGCCGCGCAGATGGACTCTGTGTTCAACCTGGCGCGTCCATACGACCTGATGGCGCTGCTCAAACAGGAGCAGCGCGCCGTCGTGCTTGAGGGGCTCAAGCAGGAGCTGCTCGCCAGGAAGGGCGACATCGACCGCAATGAAGACAAGGACGTCGGTACGTTGTCTGATTAGACCTGGCGCACTAATGCGTGAGGACACTGGAAGTTAAATAATATAGTGGATTAATGTAAGGCTTACTTTACTCTCTGTAGTCTGTAGTTTACTCTTTTGAAGTGTCAGCATGCTTAGAAAAGTAATTCAAATTGTCTGTCAGTCTGTTTGGCGTAAATTAACTAAGCATTTAATGTAGATGGTATAATTAATAAATATTGCGTAGATTACCCATTGTGCTATAATTTGACTGAATGTTAAATTGAAGATGTTTCTTGTTGCCTTTTGAATTTAAGAACAACAACAATTTAAATAAAACATAACCAAAAGAATTAATCAGAATATATAATTATATATTTATCGTTATTTAGTGTATTTACTGTCGAGTCATAATTTGTTATATTGAATAATGTAAACCAATATAATGTTGTTGGTTGAAGGATTAGAGCAGAGATTTTATCGCTCAGACCCGGACTGCATAGCTGCAGGGAAGCCTCTTGTGGAGTTTGATCTCTACATGAGCACCGTTCTTCCCCTTGAGAGCAAGGGCATCAGGCAAGCTGAGCCACCTTTGATCAATTATTCAATACTAGCTGCCCCTGCCTGTGCACCTGCCCCTGCCCATGCCCCGCAAGCTCGGATCCTGGAGCTCCGAAGACCTGTAGCCGTGCTATTGGAGCTCATAGAACCCATGCTTACCGGAGCAGAGGTCTTTTATCGCCTCGGTGAACAGCATCACCTCGCGTCGCATGAGGCTGGTTGCTAAAGAGAAACATAATCTCAGCGTAACACTAGGCCAAATAATGCAGCGATGGACATCCAGGCCGCAAACCCGCATCACGCCCACAAAATCCCCTGAAAAATTAGGCCACGCCCAAAGAAATATCATTTCGTTAATTATGTTATGATGTGCTCATTTCATGCTTCCAGTAAAGTACTGGCAACACTGCAGTGGCGTTATCGTTCAAACTGATTTTATTCATGCGATTACTTGGCTCGGTGACGTATCTAGTGTTAATTTACTGTATTGAGCATTTGATTATGTAGTTAAAAATTTATTTATGTGGTTTTATATAATGTTATATTTTTTTACATTAGTTGATCTTACGAAAAAGGATAAGGCTTAAAAGCTTGCCATGTGATGATGTTTAATGTAATATCTATTTCTCTGGCCATGGACGTCATACCAAATATTCTACTTCTTTGCATGACTGAATGGATTTTAAAAACTTCCATGCTGCAAATTTAATACTGACTCAATAATCTTTTCTTTGCAAACAAGCATGAGCAATATAATTTGCCACGATGCGTTACATGTGTGTATGGCAAAAGATACATTGTCGTTGCTTGTGTAATGGTACAAGCAAGTAGCTCTTTGACATGAGTAATTGATATTGATCTGTGCGGTTGATTGTGTGCAGCACTGAGTTGTACCTCGATTGGTTCGGTGCATCAGACCTTCCCTTCATTGCTCCTGACTGCACCCAGTATATCGACCTTGACTTCAGCATGCATGCCTTTGAACATCTAGAGGTAGAGGGCCTTTGTATCTATAGGGTACTGTTGACTGGTCAGGAGATGCTTATAGTAAATAAAATCTTGTTTTCGTATCGTGAGCATATGTGATTTTTGGTATTTGTTGCGTGAATCTTTAAGAGACTGGCCTCTGAGCATTTGACTTCTGGGATGTAAATTCAAACATTTGAACTGTTTTGTCTTGTAAGCAATACATTATGAAATTGAGAATTGTTTGCAACACTGTCCTGACAGCAATGCTTCCTCACTAAACAAATTGACTTTACTAGTGAGTCAGTTTCATGTACGTACACGACCCTTGACCCCTGACCCTTGCTTGTGCACTGCATGATACATTTTGCTTATGCGCGTGTGGTGCAGGGTGTGCGGATGCGCCAGAACCTGTCGATGTTGCCGGAGCTGGGGCTGCAGGTCGCCATCACAGCGCAGGAGAGCATGGACGACTACGGACATATGGTTCACGAGGCTCTTTCCAGGGTCTGTCCAATCTCCTGGGACCTCATTCAGAAAGCGATCTTATGAAAGTCGTAGTCTTAAGATTTTCCTAAGAGAATGTTAGAAAAAGATGAATAGGTCCAAGATAGAATGCTGCTTGCTGAATGATTTATTTAATTTAATATATATACGCTTGTTTGGAGAGCTTATGTTAGGAGATTGCAACTGAAGGACTTCTAATTATTTCATGTATAATTGTATATAATCTAGTATATATTTCACTGCAATCATGTGTGTTTTTTAGCAGCTAACAATTTCAGTTAACACTTTATATAATGTGCTTGCTGTAGTGGCTAACAGTTTCAATTAACACAGCATCTTCCTATAACGTGAGCCTGTTTTAGGAACAAACAGTTTTTAACTAGCAGTTTTTAACTAACAGTTTTTAACTAGCATTTTAACTAGTAGTTTTTAACTAGTAGTTTTTAACTAGCAGTTTTTAACAGCTCAGTTAATAGCGCACAGCTTCATCCGCCTGTTTCGAAGAATGCACGTTGATTACTACCTCGTTTGTAAATTTGTAGAATGCGACATCGTGGGTGTTGTACAACCTGGCTGCCCTGTATTGGCGTTACAAGGGTGACCCCTTTCAGTCCATCGAGTGTCTCCGTAGAGCTCTGCACTACTCGCCAAGGTATCAAATTGGTGACCCGATACTCGGCATCATTATATGGAGAATTATACAAAAAAAATTCTGTTCTTTTCTTGCAGTATTAAGATCAAATTATCTCTTTATGTATTCATTCATATTATACGAGTAAAGATATTTTGAGAGAATAATTTTATTAACAATCGTAGATTTAGCATTAACTTTTAGAAAATAATTAGAAAAGAAAGAGCAATATGATATTTAGCTATGTTGCCTCATTGTTGTCTAATTTTCCTGTGTTATGCTTATAAAATTTGTGTGTAAAATTATCTTCTTTGTTCTCTGGTATGTCTGCATTTTAAAATGTAAATAAAATACTTATATTTAGCAGGTTATTGTGTTGGTTATTGCGTGCTGCTGCTTGCAGGCATTACAAGGATGTGGCACTGATTAGCCTTGGCAATGTACTGCACCACACGCGATATTCGAATGAGGCTGCGGTTGTGGTCCACTCGGCCCTGGATATATCACGGGAGCTCGACATCAATCACTTCACCCTCGGCAACATCTACGCTGTAAGACACTCATACAGACATTAAAATAACACCAAATTGGATGACAAATGTGTTGCGGATATATAAATTGTTGAGTTTTCATTCAGTTTTGTTTATGGATATTTTGTTTTGCATGTATTGTTCTTTGTTTTGTAGATATTTGTTTTGTGCTTTGGTCAGTAGTTTTCTGTCTTCTGTTGTTTTATAAAAAGAAGATTTCAAATTGCTCCTTTTTGTCAATTCCATAGAAAATTATTACAATAAGGCTCCATCAGCTATATTTTTTACAGTGATCTAAATTTTATTAATAATTTGTTAAATGCAAAAATTGTTAAGTTTATTGCTATTGTTAGGTAAGATGAATCAGATGTTAACATCCGCTTGATTGAAGACAGTGCATGCCTAATAGGCCTATATGAGTTCGGCTGTAATCAGTGACTGTTCTTGGTTTGAGGTTCTTGCTGAGTACAACAAGTCTGTGATCTGCTTTGACAACACACTCAAGATCAGGCCGAGCTTTGAGGCTGCTGCCGAGCGCAAGCACGCCGTTCTCTGTCATTCCAAGCTGGAGGCCATGCTGGAGTCTCAGCACAAGTAAGCTGGGTCATCCTGTACGACTTTTTGACTTTGCGTGATACTGATTTCATCGATGTACTTCGCGTGCTATTGATGGCGTCGAGAAGTTAAATAGAAGTTTTCACACGTCTTTATGTCATGTGGTATGGGACAGCAGTATACTGTACTTTGTCATTCCAAGCTGCAGACTACGCTTGATGTAAGTCTAAACGCAAGTAAACGCACTCTGTTTTTGCAGCACTGACCACATTGCTAGCCACAAGGCTAGCAATGTCTTCAATTTTAGATCTGCCAACTTCATTATCATTTTAATATAACATTTGATTTAATTATTTTAATAGCATGATTTATTTATTGAACGGTAATTATAACAGTAGTACTGAAGGATTTAGAGCCTGTTTCGGTGTCCGATGACATTAGTCGGATCTCATAACGGTGTAAGACGCTGCTGCGTGTGCAGGTCGCTGCAGAAGACGCTGGTGGAGCTGAGGGACTATCAGCAGAAGCACGACGAGTGGCAGAAGGCGCAGCTCAAGCTGCAAGCGGAGCAGTCCAAGTTTGAGGAGAAGATCAGCCAGCGACTCTCCTACGAGTCCTACAAGATGAGGCTTGCCGAGGAGGGCGTAGGTTTGTATCGTGTCTACTCTATCCAGTCCTACAAGATGAGGCTTGCCGAGGCTCGCTGAGTAGGGAGTAGATTTGTACCATGTCTACTGTATCAGACCGTTTCTGAGAAAAAATGGGTGTGAATCATTTATGTTACAATTTCAAGATGTATTGTACTTCTGTGTCGTATTTTTTCCATTGTTTTCAAGAATCTTTGACCTGTACGCCGTGTACTGTGAAAGAACCTGTTGGATGACTGCTAAAATGATAATACAGTCTTTCAGCGTGTTGTGTTATGTTAGTATAGACGAGCTGTGCAGCCTGCAGGAGGGTTCCTATTGGTCGCATGGCTCGTCATGTACTATGAGGATACGGAGTGTGGTGTTGTGTTGGTATAGACGAGCTGTGCAGCATGCAGTTTCCTATTGGTCACAAGGAGTCCTGATGTTCTATGAGGATGCAGCGTGCGGTGTTGTGTTGGTGCAGACGAGCTGTGTAGCATGCAGGAGAGGGACGGACGTCACGTGCTTCAGTGCGCGTGGACGCGCGTCAAGTTTGTGCTCAACGACTACGACTTCAAGCCCTGGAGTCACAAGGAACCGGTGAATACTTTTTGTCTATTGGTCATTGGCGGATCAATGGTGTTCCTTTACAGAATCTCTAGTAGATCTTGAAACTTTGCAATGAGGAGTTTCATTGAAAGCGTGACATATAATTAAGTGCTTTAGTATGCTTTGATTAAGTAGGCCTATGTTTTGCATGACGACTAATAAAAGAAATAATGAAAATGTCTGTAATAGATGAAAGATGATGAGAGATTTGACAGATTTGCCTATAAAACGAATACATTGCTTGGGCCACAGATGGAGTTGACAACACTGGAATATGATCCTTTTGTTTATTAGCAGTTTTAGAGTTTATATTTATAAGTGGCAGGCAGTGATTTGGCCGTGCGCTGAACATATGAACTATAAATGTCATTGTGATCATAGAATTTAGTTGTGACTTGTGTCTTTGTTTCTTGCCAGCTTGAGTTTGGTAGTAACAGAAAACTTCATGCAAATTTGTGTCAGCTCAAAGGTGTGTGTCATGCGCTTGCTCAGATCGCGACTGCATCAGAGAGTCAGGATCCAGAGCGTGTCGACTACAGCAAGCCTCAGCGCGACCCCATCTATGAGGGGCAGCTGCACGTAAGCGCATTCATTTTTTGCTGCTGCAGTAGGCGGTACTAAGTAGGCAGACAGCAGGTCTCAGCGCAATCCAGCAAATCTCAGCGCGATCCAGCAGGTCTCAGCGCGATCCGCCGATCCTGTTTATGAGGGAGAGGTGCGTGTGAGCCCGCACTGGCATTCATTCATGCTGCTGCTGTAGGCTGTAATAATTTATTTTGGCTTAATATTTGCTTTATTTTCTGAAATTTATGTGAATGAAGAGCAACAAACATCGTATTGGAATCCAACGATTACAGCATGGTTCTATTGTTAAGTTGAAAAGTTTGTCGGCATGACATGATGCGCTGGCATAAAAACTTAAATTATAACCCAAATTAGTTCATTTTTCTTTTCAGTGATTACATAGCTATTGGTTTGTCATTTGCGTTTGTTTTAAACGAATTATTTAAAATGACTTTTCAAGCTATATATGATTTGTCCCATAAATTCAATATGAAATGTCGTTGATGCTTGCTATATTCCAATGCGTATGCCAGTAATGAAATTATGAATGTATTTTTTTTCAAGTTTGTTGTTTCATACGATATATCATACACGAACAGTACACGTCAAATCATGCAAAACAACAAGGACTAAGAAAAGGAGAAACAAAAATCTCCGTATGGGCATACACCCCTACTTAATCCTTAACAGGCTATTTAAGTACAGACTGAAAAGAAAGTTGACGAAAAAATAATAAAATGGAAAAATACTGGAAATATGAATAATTATCAATAATTCCAGTTGTGATGTTGCAGTTCCTGGTTAGTACCCTAACACTGGTGAGTAACTATATATGCATCATGTTGTGCTAGGTGGCGGAGGGTCAGCCCTACCAGGCTGAGGACTGGCCTAGCAAGGAGGAATGCGACATCCACGTACAAAAGTTCCCGATGCTCAATGAGTTCCCGACGACATACCTGTCCCCAGAAAACAAAGGATTCGAGTCAGTGCATCGCAATTTTGTCATTAGATTGTTCTGAATAAAGGCTTTGAGTGAGCGAGTTTGGGACTCAAATTTCTGATGTATAATTTGTCCAGCAGATTTTTTTTATCACGTTAATTATTTTTATTAGTAATATTGTGTTTAATATTTTTTTAATATTGTTGTTTGGTAAATCGATGATTTGCAATTCACATCTATATTTTCTGTCGTTAAACTGCAGTTAATATATATATATTGGTTGCAAATCATCGAACACTATTTTGCTGTTGTACAAGACATATTTTTGATTTCACTTTGACCGATATTTAGCAGGTGCTCTGACACCTTTCACATGACAGGTCCTAGGCATCCGATCTCTCCACTCCTACTATAATTTATAGTAAGACTAACAGCTGAAGCCTATTTTTCGGAGTCACTAACGGAATGAATTCTGCGTAGCAATAATGGATTGCAAAATTAATTAGCAATTTTCTAGTTAAATTTTTTCCAATTAATTTTTCAGGGTGAAGCCGCTGCTTGGGAGGGAGCAGGGGCTGAAGGAGGGGCAGCAGCACCCCTTCCCCTGGTACCCCCCGGTGTGCAGCGGGCTTGCAGAGTTCCCTGAGGGACCGAAGTCCTGCGATCACCTAGCCTCGATGAAGGAGAGAGCCAAGCTGGGCAACAAACTGTCCGACCCTAACATGGAGAAGGTGCCTGAACGAAATAGCTTCTGATATCTTCTGTTATATGTTTTTTGTCAATTTTTGTCATTTGTTGGATGTTATATTTGAAATCTTTAAGAGATTTTTGCAACGTGTTTTTGTGCTTAAAATGACTTAATTTTTATGGAGATATCTGTAGGTAATTTCATAAATATTAGTAGATCTGCGTTGTTTTATGTCTAGCTCAGTTGCGAAGCGCTGTGTCCATAATTACACTTTCTTTTGAAAGTATCTATCATTGCCTTGATTATAACATGCTGCTTACTACATAGAAAATCATTTGAGTCGATGCACTTTGTTTCATTGCAAAAGAATGTAATGAGGTGATGTTCTATTTTTTATTTTTCATTTTGTTATTAGTGTCGCTAGCTGATAATCATCGTTCAAGGTAATTATGAGTGGTTGGCGACATGAAGAGCATCCGGCCATAAAAACCCAGCTTCAATATAAACGTCTAACCTGTGTGTTGTAGATCATATTAAGTTGAGGATCATGTTTAGTTGAGGATCATGTTTAGTTGAGAATCATATTTAGTTGAGGATCATATTTAGTTGAAGATGATATTATTTGAGGATCATGTTTAGTTGAGGATCATGTTTAGTTGAGGATCATGTTAATTTGAGGATCATGTTTAGTTGAGGATCATGTTTAGTTGAGGATCATGTTTAGTTGCGGATCATATTTGGTTTAATATCAAGGATGTTGTTTTTAGAATCGGATGTTTTACGAATAGATGAATTTGTTTAATGCATGGTCCGCAAGGGTTATGAATGTTTTTAAAAATGACATTGAGTGTGTGGAGAAAACTTTTTTGCACTCTTCTATTGAAGGTACTGTCATTTTGATGGTTATAGGGCGTTCCTAGGCCTTGGTAGGCCTTAGGCCTTCTCTATGGGCGTGACAGACTGGGCTATATAGTTAATTATATTACTCTTCTTGTATGCAGAGATTATAGCCTACTCTTTCCTGCACAGATCTTGCTGTCGAACATTGAGGGTTATGAGGAGAGCGAAAGTGATGGAGAGGGGGGGAAACTCGAGCCCCCGCCCCTCGTCACAGACGACACCCAGGGGGGGCGGCAGGTGACGAGGGATGAGATTGGTCAGAGAATACTCACGGCGCTCAAGAAGGTTTGTTACCCCCGACGCTATTGACGCCCTTGATTAGATATAGTTCCATATCCGGTGGTTATCGATTGACTTATGATCCCAGTTGCACGGTTATATGCATTTGTTGTAGGTTGTTTTATTTTTGTGCGAAGAAATGTTGTGGAATTGCTTTTTAGTCTGACACAAGATGTCAAATAATTGGATAATTAAAGGCAGATAGGTGTCTCTGATAGATGACTACAGCGAGCGGTTGAAGAGCGGTTTGTGGTTGAAGGGCGGTTTATGATAGACATTTTATCATTTTCTTCTCTAGCGTCGTGTGTGCTGGATAATGAAAGTCATAAGCGAAATTGGAACTGTATATTGAACTTTCTGATGTCCTGATTTGAGGAGAGACTTTGATACAACAACGCGCCGTTCGAAAGAGCCTCTTATCATAAAAATAGAAAACCCCCCATCTAACCGGTGCAACTATTTAACAGACAATTACCCCCACATTAATAATAATACTAACAATGGGTCTAAAGTCCGGCATCTGATGACGTCGGGGACCTCAAACCAGTGATGTTGCAGAGAGTCCCCTGTAGTTTTATGCATTCTTCTAGATCCAATTCTTACCCTAGCAGGCTGGGGAACAAGGAATTGGCCTGCAGCTCAGAGCTTCCCGGGCTTGTCGTAAAAGGCGACTGAAGGAAGGGAGGAGCAGTTCTGTGCCGGCTCTCTTGCACAGAACCGGACTGTATATAGCCTTGTGTGCTACACACGGTCCCTGAACTACAAAAACAAACAAAGCAAACTAGATCCAATTCTAACCTGCCGCTGTTATTGTTGCGCGACAGAAGATTGGTCCGAGCTGGGTCCTGTGCAATCTGGCAGCGCTCTACTGGCGCATCGTCGGCAACACAGTGCACGCACTCGACTGCCTGCGCCACGCGCTGCACTACGTGCCTGATGCGCACCGCGACGTGCCTCTAGTCAACCTGGCCAACGTGCTCTACAGGCTGGGGCGCTACGACGACGCGGTCACGACCATGAGGGACGCGCTTGCCATCAACCAGCTGGAGGTACGAGCGGCGATATATGCTAACCCCTGCAGGCCGGGGAACAAAGAATTGGCTTGCAGCCCAGAGCTCTTCGGGCGAGTCGTATAAGGCGAGTAAAGAAGGGTGAGCTGTTCTGTGTCGGCTCTCTTGCCCAGAATCGCACATCGCACTGTATATGGCTTTTTTGTGCTACACACACTATAAAAAGCTAAACTACAAAAACTAAAACTGAACAAAACTGTCATTTTGATGTAAATTTACAGTCATTTTGCCATAAATTACATTTTTTTGGGGGTAATTTTACCGTAATTTTGCGTTTTTCACTGCCAGCCCGAGTCGCAGTTCTTCATGGGCAACCTGCTGGCTGCAATGGGGAACTTGAGCGGCGCGGTGCTCCACTACCACCACGCGCTGGCGCAGGACCCTCACCACTCCGCCACATACGCCTCACTCCGCATCATCACCTGCTACCACAAGTTCCACCGCTCGCAGCAGAGCGCCGCGCCGGCTGCCACAGCAGCGGCTGCAGGGGAGAGTCTCGTTGGAGGGGGGGAGGGCAGCCGGTCAGCTGAGCCGTGTAGGCGGGGGACGGATGGACGCGCGGCATACACGAGCGCAGACCCGGAGACTCACTTCATCTGCTCGCAGGTCGGCGCCAAATTCAGTTATTGGAATGTATTGTAACATATTACTACGCGTAAAATTAAATGCTGTGTATTAACGTAACGTAAGATATGCAGGGCTTTTGTTAGACTGCGGATGCACTCTCTACACACACTCTTTGGCGTCTAATACTACTGCTATTAGGCACTATTAGTGACAACACTGTTGGCACACCGTCTTCTTGCCTGATGTTGTTTGAAAGATTTCCAGTGCTATTGGTTGCCCTCAAGTATGATTGCCATGGACAACATATTAGCATTCTTTGTTTACATGCGGATTGCTGTTATCAAGTTTTTGTTCGCCTTTTTTTTGAACATGTCCTGAATTTAATTTGGAATTAAAATCAGTGTCTAGAATCTGTTTTTTGATAGTTTTTATCCTGTATGTTGGCTCTCGAGGCCAAAACAGACTTATTATTAGGATCAGTAATTATTAGTAGCAATCCACTAATTATCTCACCATTGTTGGCTAACGACACTAGTCGACAGAATTTTCCCGGGGCTGAGTCTGACTGGAGTGCCGGGTCCCCCCCGCTGAGTGTGACCGGTGTGTGTTGTCCCCCCGCTGACAGGAGCAGGATGTGGAGCGCTGTCTGCTGGAGCGCCAGCGCGAGCGCTGTCTCGCGCTGCAGGAGGGGGGAGACCCTGAGGGCGAGGGCGCGGGGCTTGGGGGGAGCGCCAGGAGCAAGTTCTGCCCCATCTCGCCAATCCTCGTCGAAACGTGGCCGCTGACGGGCGATCTGATGGAACACTGTCCCCAGCACGACCACGCCTGCAGTCTGGGTGAGGAGCTGTTCTATTTATAGACCACGCCTGCAGTCTGGGTGAGGAGCTGTTCTATTTATAGACCACGCCTGCAGTCTGGGTGAGGAGCTGTTCTAT